>VXBA01003088.1:12325-30970 GCA_013399895.1 Serilophus lunatus | reverse complement strand
AGTAATACCATCAGAGAGAGTGAGAGAGAGAGAGAGAGAGAGAGAGAGAGAGAGGTGGCTTCCCTTTTCCTTCCCCTGCTTTTCTCAGCCAGCCACCTGGCCTTTGAGAAGCACTCTGGTTTTTCTTGTTTTCCTTGCGTGACTTTGTTAGGTGTATTTTTGTGTAAAGTCTGGGGTCCCCCATAAGTTGTTTCTTCCCCCTGGTTGAGTCTCAGATGAATAAACTGTTACCTGCTGTTCAAATTCTGTTTAATCTTTTCATCATCGTTGGGCACGCCCCTAGTGAAAAACAGTGGTTCGAACCACCATATCTGCTATTAGAAAAAAATTAAAATGATTATAGTAAATGATCTGTCATGTTTTTTAAAAATATCAGATTTTTTATGTGGAAAAATAATTATTTAAAAAACAATTTCAATGCTTGAGATGGAAAGTACTAAATAGTTTTAGACTCTTTCAGATATTGCTAATATTTGTAAACCTGGTGATGTCCCACCTAAAGCTGATCTACTGTAGGGTTTTGACCTTGGCTGGATGTCAGGGACCCACTAAGCTAATCTCTCACCCACCTCTGCAAGTGGGCAGAGGAGAGGAAATATAACGAAGGGGTTCATGAGGACCAAAATAAATCCAAGTGCCGGGTTTTGCACTTTGGCCGCAATAACCCCATGCAGAGTTATAGGCTGGGGTCGGTGTGGCTGGAGGATGCCCAGGCAGAGAGGGACTTGGGGGTGCTGGTTGATAGGAAGCTGAATATGAGTCAGCAGTGTGCCCAGGTGGCCAAGAAGGCCAATGGCATCCTGGCCTGTATCAAGAATAATGTTGCCAGTAGGACCAGGAAAGTTATCCTTCCCTTGGACTTGGCAGTGGTTAGGCCACAGCTCGAGTACTGTGTCCAGTTCTGGGCCCCTCAGTTTAAGAAGGATATTGAGTTGCTGCAGCGTGTCCAGAGAAGGGCGACGAGGATGGTGAAGGGGCTGGAGCACAAGCCCTATGAGGAATGGCTGAGGAAGCTGGGGTTGTTCAGCCTGGAGAAGAGGAGGCTCAGGGGTGACGTTATTGCTGTCTGTAACTACCTGAAAGGAGGTTGTAGGCAGGCGGGGGTCGGTCTCTTCTCTCAGGCTCCCAATGACAGAGCAAGAGGACAAAGTCTTAGGCGGCGGTAGGGGAGGTTTAGATTGGATATCAGGAGGAACTTTTTCACAGTGAGAGTGATCCCCCACTGGAATGGGGGTGGAGTCACCGTCCTTGGATGTGTTTAAGAATAGGTTAGATGATGAACTTAGTGGTATGTTTTAAATGGTTTAGATGATATAGATGTTAGACTGATGTTGAGTAGGTTGTTAACCTAGGTAAAGGTTGGACTTGATGATCTCCATGGTCTTTTCCAACCTTATTAGTTCTGTGCGTAATTCTGCGTGTAAAAGAGATTCCTCACTGATCATCATCACAGGCAGAACAGACACTGTGTGGGGATATTATTTAAATTTATTACTAACAAGATCAGAGTGTAAGAATGAGAAACTTAAAAGGTGCTTTTCCACCTCCCCTCCCCTTCTTCTCCACATTCAACTTCCTCTCCTGCAGCAGTGCAGGGAGACAGGGAATGGGGGGTATAGTCAGTTGTTTTCTACCTCTGCTCAGGTACCCTATGGGGTCCCTTCCACAAGAGACAGTTCTTCATGAACTTCTCCAGCTTGAGTCCCTCTCACGGGAGGCAGTCCTTCATGAACTGCTCCAGTGTGAGTCCATCCCATGGGCAACAGTTCTTCAGACACTACTGCCACATGAGTCACTTTTCACAAAGTACAGTCCTTCAGACACAGGCTGCTCCAGCGTGGGACTACACAGGCCACAAGTCCTGCCAGGAAATCTTGCTCCAGTGTGGGCTTCTCTCCCTGTGGGCTACTGGTCCCTGCCAGAACCCTGCTCCAATATGGGCCTCCCACCGACCACTGCCTCCTTCCAGCACCCACTTGCTCTGGTGTGGGCTCCTCCACAGGCTGCAGATGGATCACTGCACCCCTGTGGTCCTCCATGGGCTGCAGGAGCACAGCTGCTTCTCCACGGTCTTCACCACCAGCAGCAGGGGAGCCTCAGCTCCGGCACCTGGAGCACCTCATCCCCCTCCTTCTGCACTGACCTTTGTGTCTGCATTGTTGTTCACATGTCCTTACTCTTCTCTGGCTCCCATCTTCATCTAATCTTAACCTTTTTTTTTCCTGCCTTCTTAAATATGTTATCACAGGGTGTTACTGTCCCTTCTGATTGTCCTGGCCTTGGCCAGTAGTGAGTCCAGCCTGGAGCTGGCTGGCATTGGCTCTTCTGGACATGGGGAAAGCTTCTGGCAGCTTCTCAAAGAAACCTCCCCTGCAGCTCCTCTGCTGGTACCAAAACCTGGCCACAAAAAACCCAATACCTACTTAAAAACCGGTGTGCATCTTGTGCATCCTTTTGTTATTTTTATAAAATTTTATCTAAAAATGCACAGTACTATAGCATTAGAATGCTCTAATGACCAATCGATTCAAGCTATTGTTATCAAGATAAGAATATTAGTTAGATATTCAAATCTGAAATGATATGAAACAGAAGTTTTGAGCTCAGCATAATATGACGTTCCACAGATTAGAAAGAGACAAAGTATTGCCAGAGACATAGTGGTAGAAAAAGCAAATTGCCTTCTGAAATGACAAGCAGATACCCTTAGATGAAATAGTTTCTGGTTATGCATAGGGTTCACAACAAGTACTTGTTTCACTGTTTCTTTATACCAGATCAGGATTTCATCATCATGTGTCTGCTGGTTATGTTACTACCAGTCACGTTTGGTGTTTCTGTACTAGTGTTTGAATGTTTCAGCTGCTGAGTTTTTGTGAAATACATCCTACATAGTGAACAGTCTGGGAGAACTGCCAATAATAAATTGCTATAATCCAACCTTGTAAGGGCATGAATCAAAAGCTCAGCATCTTGCTGACACAGCAATTGTCTTAACCTTGTTATACTCCTGAGGTGGTAATATGAAGTCTTATCCATATTGTTGAGGAAAGCGGAGGGTCAAAAATTACTGGAATTTATCATGAAGAGCATTTCTTTCAGGATGTCCAGCAGCAGGACTGAGATTTAATATTAACTTTTCACTGGACTAAGAAGGACACAGCTGCTTGCCTGTGGAAACATAGCAGGATGCAGCCAGAAGTCAAAAAATAATGTAAAATCTAGTAAAATGAAATAAAAGCTGGTATTTACATTTTCACTGGTCATTATTTGATTTTAAGTTTACCCTTTAGGTCATTACAGACTAAATAGACTTCTCTGTTCTAATTCACATTTTTTGAAATGAAAAATTTCCAGGAAACCCATATCTAGGTTTTTATAGTTAACCGATCATAATGGTGTGGAGGAAGTTTATATTTTTTTTTGTTGAGGCACAATCTGTGATGGAGTCAAATCATATAAACCTAGACATTTTTTAGTAACAGACACACATAGAGTTGTAGTTTCTTAGTTTACATTTTATTTTTGCTAGAATAGTGGTCTTTTTGCATGTACATATTTTAAGGCATAACTACTGTGGCCCAGTAAATAATATTTTTCCAGTATTGTTAAAAACTGACCTGACTTTGTATTAGCTCACCATTTTAAGCCTATAGTGGCTTTATCTTAGCAGCATAAAGGTAATTGATAAAGCTATTTTTTTCTCCATAGCTTGTCTAGAAGTGAGGAAAGTCTTGTCAACTCTCTTTTGTTTTAGCTCTCTATGGTCTGGTGGAGATCTAAAAATCCTGTATAAGCAGTTAGAAACAGACACTAGACCTTTAGGGCTGGTGAAGGTTATTGCATAACTTTAATAATACACTGATGGATGATAAGGAAATTTTAGATAGGAAGCAGTGACTAAAGAATGACATGACTGTGATACCAAAATCTAAAAGCAACCTTAAATATACTTGAGGTTTGGAGTAACAGAATTAAAAATAACTTTTTTTCATGCCAATTAATACCACAGGTTTACTGGTAAAGAACTAAGCATACTGATGATTAATACCTAAATTTCCCCTTCTGTCATTCAAATTGTTCCTGAGGAACACTGAAGTTGTGAACCTTTGGATGCAGAGGGATACCGGGAGGGTGAGCACAGCACTAGCGAAAATACTAGGAAATTTATGTATATCGGTTTTCACCATATTATTAGCAAGACTCTTCTGCAATTTGATAATTTGAACTATGAATGTTATAATTGTTGTAACTGGACTAATAACTATTTGTTTTATTTTCATTAGATTAATAAGGCTTCCATTAGCCTAAAGATTATTCTTAGACCATCTTATAAGGTGTTCTTTTACCAGAATTTTGTAAGAAATATATTCCTGATTCAATAAAAATATTCTGATAATTTTTTGATAATTCTAGACTTCATGATTTCTGATAAAGTTTGGATTTATCTAGATGTCTCTTCTGTATAAATCCAAATTATTAATTCTATAGACTGAAGAATATGAAAAAATCTAGAGAGTAAAATATCTTTGATGCAAGAGAACCTGTTTCCAACTTTCCCAGTTAAAAAAATGGACGATGAAACACTGTTTTCAGGTGAG
Organism: Serilophus lunatus; assembly: GCA_013399895.1. Lineage (NCBI taxonomy): Eukaryota > Metazoa > Chordata > Aves > Passeriformes > Eurylaimidae > Serilophus > Serilophus lunatus. Next base: position 26,369 of record VXBA01003088.1, on the reverse strand, counting down.
CCCCGACAAGTTTCTTTGACAGGAAGTGGGTTGAAGATATGATTATAAGATATACAAACGCACGCTTTTCAGGAAGGTAAATTTTGCTGTATCTACTTTGAAAGCAAATTTTCTTTGACTAGTTTTCTCCAGTTTTCAGGAGAGCAAAGCACTAGAGAAGAAACCTTGCTGCATGATATGGGGTTTATTTTTAAAAGAAAAAGAAGTCATTGTTTCAACAGACCAAATGAGTCTGTGCTAAAAAAGATCCAACTGCCAATTATTCAAAAGATGGGAAAGTAGGTGGGTATACTATTCTTTTAAAATAACCTTACATTTATTGTATTGGTTTTGAGTGGCCAGGTTTTAGTAGAAGGGGGGCTACAGGTGTGGCTTCTGTGAGAAGGTGCCAGAAGCTTCCCTTGTGTCTGACAGAGACAATGGCAGCCAGCTTCAGCATGGACACCACCGGCCAAGCCTGAGCCTGTCAGGGATGGTGGTAATGCCTCTGGGATATGGTGTTTAAGAAGGGAAGTAAACCCCCTGTGCTACTGCAGATGGAAGAGCAACAGACCTGCAGATGCCAGGGTCAGAGAAAATGGAAATGAAGGATTTGCTCCAGCTGTCAGAACTGAGATTCCTTTGCATAGTGAGACAGGCTGTCCCCCTGCAACCCATGGAGGAGCAAAAATTCACCTGCAGTTCATGGAGGACCCCACACCAGAGCAGGGGGATGCCTGAATGAGGCTGTGACTTCATGGGAAGCCTGTGCTGGACCAGACTCCTGACAGGAACTTTGGTCCCATAAAGAGAAGAGCTCAGGCCGCAGCAGGTTTTTCTGGCAGTATTTGTGACCCAGTGGAAAACTCATGCTGGAGCATTGTGTTCCTGAAGGGCTGACCTTATGGAAGAACCCATGCTGGAGCACTTTTTAAAGAACTGCAGTCCCTGGGAAGGGGAACACCTCACACTGGAGATGTTCATGGACTGTCTCCTGTGTGGGACCCCACACTGGAGCAGTGGAAGAGAGTGAGGATTCCTCACTGTGAGGAGTCCTCCCTCTGAGGAGGAAGGAACAGCAAAGGCAACATATGGTGAACTGACCGCAGCCCCCTTTCCCTGTCCCCTTGCTCTGCTGGAGGGGGTGGATAGAGAAAACTGAGAATAAAGTTGAGCCTAGGAATACAAGAAGAATATGGGAAGATGTTTTTAAGTTTTTGGTTTATTTCTCATTACCCTACTCTGATTTGATTGGTAATAATGAAATTTATTTTCCCTCAAGTCCAATCTGTTTTGCCCATGATGGTAACTGGTGAGTGATCTCTTGTCCTTATCTCAGCCTACAAACCATTTTTTCTATTTTCTTTCCCTATCCAGCTAAGAAAGGAAGTGATAAAGTCACTTTGGTCTATACCTGGCATCCAGCCAGGGGCAACCTACCACAGTTATGCATTTGCTGCTTTTTCTTTTTAAGCTGTCATATCATTGGATAAAAACTTGAAGGTTCAGGAGGCTATCATTTTGCTTAGGTTCCTCTTAATGTGTGAGGCAGGTACAAATGGGAGCTAGTCAGTTCCTAGCTCAATTTCTCCAGTCACTTAATTGAATCTTCCAAACCTTTTATTCTTGGAAAAAATGTCTACCTTGAATCATATGATACTGTCTGAAAAGAATATTTTTGCTTAGTGACAAAGCCTAGAAGCTCAGCAGTCTCTATTCCGTGATAGATTAGGGAGATACAGGGCGACATCTCTATTAGAAGTTGACTGGATATTTCTCTTTAGGGGTTGAAGACCTGTTTAACTGGCTTTTTATTTTCTGTAAAACACGTGTATTGCAAAAGGCCTGGCAGGTGCTCCTTTCTTTTAGAATAGTCAAGTGTGGTCTCACCAAACTTGAAGAGATATGTTCTAGGCAAGCTATATACACCTAGGTTCTGCAGCAGACAAGCAATGTGGAAACTATTGAAGAGAAAATGATGCTGGCAAGGAGCCATCCCCCAACACTGATCTTGGCACACACACAGATACTTTCAACTTACACTGTAAGCACCTTCAACTGTGTTAGATAACTGATATGATGGTTGTAAACATAAGCCATTAGAGAATTACACAACTTCTTTCAAGGAAAAGGCTCAAAAATCATTTAGAGTAACATGAGAGCACATTAATTAAGAGGCCATGCAGTTGCACCACATTTTCCAACATCAAGGAGGCACAGGCATGTGCTCCTGAGATCTATGCTAAGGTTTTCAAGATGAAATTGAAAGAATCTTTGCAATCAATGCCTAAATATTTATTGGTTTCAAAGGATGCTTACCTTGAGAACTACTGACTCTCTTCCTGAGGTCTTCTCAGGACGGGAAACATAGAGTAAGAACTTAGTTGGCTCAGAACAATTTTCTTCATGTCTGGGTGAGGTGGTTTAGGACCACTCTTTTTTCAGTATGGACGCGCCTAACAGTGATGAGAAGACTGAACAGAATTTAAACAACAGGGAAACAGTTAATTCGTCTGAGACTCAACCAGGGGAAACAAAGAGTTTATGGGAGTCCCAGACTTAACACAAAATTACACCTGACAAAGCCACACAAAAGCGAAAAGGGAAAAGAAGAGGGAATAAACAAAGGCCAGGCAGTCTGGCCGAGGAAAAGCAGGGAGAAGGGAAACCCACTCCTCTTCTCTCTCTGTGTCTCCTTCTGATGGTAATCATTCTCAGCCCTTGAAGACTCTGCAAAACACAAAAAATGAAAAGCACCCCCCTGGACACAGGGAAGCTACCTGGGGGAAGCTTTCCACTTGTGATTGTGCTGGCTTGGCTCTGGTGCCGATGGAGGTGGGCGGAGTCAAGCCATGGGGCCTGGAAGTCGGAGGAGATGGGCCATTCTGCTGCTCTCCAGCCCGCAGGAAGCCGAAGACAGGGAGCTTCCGTTTTTCAGGCTTTTTAAGCTCTCCAAGTCCTGCACGAATCTCGCTGTCTTCTTCCTGGCTTCGCCTCTTCGAATTGGCCAGCGGTCCGGGCTCCACCTCTCTTCCTGAGATCTTCGGTTCCAGCAAAATGGCAGTTCCTGCCAAAACCACGAGACTGCTTGCTGGCGCCTTTTTTTTTTTACCAGCTGTGGGCTGGCTGCAGCCTCCCCCAGGCACCCACCATACGTGGGAACCCCCAAAAAGGGGTCCCCGAGGCCACGGGACTGCAGAAGCCACCCGGAGCAGCCTCCGCACCCACACCGCCGCACAGGGGACGCTCTCACGGCTGCCAGGACTGTAGGACCCCTTGCCAGGCTCTTTCATAGCGGTGCGGGGCCGACGCAGCCGCTGCCAACCACCAACCACTGGCCGTGGCAGCAGGACACCCCTGCCACCGCTGACCCATGCCCACGGGCAGTGGGGCACCGAAACCAGCTGCCGCCCGGGGGAGACAGGGAGCGGCGCAATGACCATCTCTCCCCGGCACTGCGACCACGCCCCGGGCATGCTCCATGCCAGTGAGGCACCAGATCCCGCAGCAGTGTGGCTGCCACTGCCAAGAATTGCCTCCAGGAAGGCATGCGTGCAGCAGCAGCCGCAGCAGCTGCCCCTGGCTGGCGCCTCCCTCCTGCAGCCACTGTGAAGGGAACCCGCATCTTCGCCGCCGCCCGGATGGCCGAGCTGGGTCCACGTGCGCCCCGCGCTGCACCAGCGCGGGAACTAGACACACCACACGCGCTAACTATGGACGCAGCTGCCGGCAGCGGCACCGCTCCTGTCTCTGTCTGCTCCTCCGCTGCGAAAACTTGGGGAAAGCTGCCGGACCCTGTGCAGCGCCGTGTTCGCCGGCAACCACCGCTGCTGCCGCCGATCATTGTCTCTANCGTGCAGCAGCAGCCGCAGCAGCTGCCCCTGGCTGGCGCCTCCCTCCTGCAGCCACTGTGAAGGGAACCCGCATCTTCGCCGCCGCCCGGATGGCCGAGCTGGGTCCACGTGCGCCCCGCGCTGCACCAGCGCGGGAACTAGACACACCACACGCGCTAACTATGGACGCAGCTGCCGGCAGCGGCACCGCTCCTGTCTCTGTCTGCTCCTCCGCTGCGAAAACTTGGGGAAAGCTGCCGGACCCTGTGCAGCGCCGTGTTCGCCGGCAACCACCGCTGCTGCCGCCGATCATTGTCTCTACCCGGAGTCCCGGTGAGTCTCTGCTAATAAAACTGTGGGGGGACAGCTGGGGCGCCTCTCTTGAGTGAGAGAGAGAGCGGGCACCCCCTCCCCTCCCTTCCAGCTAGCCTCGAAGGGCAAGGTGGGGGGGAACAGCGAGGGAAGGCTGTAAGGAGATGTCTAGGGTGACTCTCGCTGTGACCCAGCGGCCATCTGCCAGGGAAGGGGGTCGAGCTGGCCACGTGCGTCTCTGCTGGGCTGCCTGTCCATGTTTCGGTGAGTCCCTCCCTCGGTTCCCCCCTAACCTTGGAGGTCGGCGGGGGAAGGAGCTTGGGCTTTTCTTAAGGGAACATAAAACCCCCCAGGATTTACAGAACCAGGGAGCCAGCGAACAGTTTAAAATGAAACACCCCTTTTCCTCCCCCCTCCCTCCAAGAACCCAGCACATCCCCTCTCCCTCTCCCAAACCTCCACACTGGAGCTACCCATTTCTGGGCCAGGTTATGAGGAAGCCAACAGATCTCTGTACAGGGAAGGAGGCGACTTTGTATTTTGCAGAAGTCTCCTTTAGGGGAGATTTTAGGGGAGATTTCCTTAAGATGTCCTTTACCGCTAACCTGCTGAACTAAATTCACAAATGGGACACCTCTTTGCTAACAAGAGAGAGCTCTTCACTGGCAAAATAGTTTAAGTCAAACTGAGTTATAAAAGTAATGAACTTGAGTTCAGGTAATAAAAAAAAGATTTCAACAGATGTTGAAAGACACACTATAGAGAGGTTTACATGAAAGACTTTGTTTAAGTGGAGATAAGGTTGGAGATTTCCTTTTAGAATGAACAAAAATTTGTTCTGGATATGAAAGAGGTTATAAAGAATTTATTCGATATCACTTTCTTGGGGAACCTGGAAATATTCTTCTATATCTTTCGATTTAAATTGGAATGGCATAGCAGTTGCAGATACATTTATATGATCATTTGCAATGGAAGAGTCAATCTGTAATTTTTTGTTCTTAATTAGGTACAGTTTACCATGTCTTTGTGTGATTTGGTGTATAGATTTGAACATAAGTGTGAGAAACAGGACCACAATTATTTGAATTTTCAAAAGCAATTTATTATAAAACAAAGGCAATCAGCGCTGGGCGCGTGACCTGGTTGGTTTTCAAGTCAGAGGTGCAAAGGGTCCTCAGACAGGTCAGGTTTTTATAACAAAATTGGCACAAAAGCGGGTGGGATTATTACAATTTCTTTGAGGTAGGAGGGAAATTATTTCCATAGGTACATCCCCTTTCTCCTCCCCTTGGGAATTTGGGTCTGGGGGATTTTATTGCTTTTTGAGGGTCTTGAGACTGAAGTAGAACACTCTTCCTCATTTTAAACTTTTCAACTTTCCTGGAAAAACTGGCATGAGCCTTCCTTGATTGGCTCTGAAGGTGGCGTTATCTTCTGGTGGACCAATTTATGGCCTACCCAGGAGATCCTGGAGAGATTTACTTCAGAAAGGTGTCTATGTTCCTTCAAAGTTTCAGGGAGTGAACAATGTGTCCTTTTTCTAATGGCCTTCAGCAGGAAGGGCTCATTAGAGCTCACCATATCTTACATTACGCTACTAACATATCTAAACACTATAATATGAATCTTATTCATTTAATTAAAGCATAACTCTAAAACTGCCTACAACATGGACTCCACTCATTAGCGAAAGCAAAATTCTATCAGTATTACATTTCACATAATGTGCATTTTAGAACTTTGTTAAACTGTGAAATTGCTTTACTTCTTGGTTACTTGTTAAATGATATGAATAGCTTCTTGAACAAAGCATAAAGAAGCAATGCTCACATAAGCAAGTCAGAGTGAAGAAAGAAATGAATCTTGTACTTATTTTCAGCTTTTTGGAAAAAAAAATCACAACTAGATACAACAAGTAGGTAAAAAAACGTTCAATACATATATCATCAGGATCAAAACTTTTTTTTTTTTCATAAATTAAAAAAACCTTTTACCCTAGGGACTACTGGACACACACACACACACACACAGAGGAAAAAATGGATCATCTTTCATTGAAAATGCAATTTGTTGACCTCGGGTAAAATGTTGGATGAAGTTATTTATTCTACATTGTAGCTATTTACTTTAAATCCAGTGTACAGACAGAAGTATCATCTCACAACAATGGAATTTTATAATTTTTTTAATAAGCATAAACAGTGGTTCAAAAATTACATGCCTTTTTCCATCAGGTCTTTCTAGGCTTAATGATGCCTTATATTTCTTATATTATTTATATTTCAGGATTTTAGCACAGCTATAAGTGTTCTCACACTTAGGCTGTTAGAAAACTTCTTTCTCACCTTCTGTGAAATGTCGTTTAATGTTTTTTGAGGGAAAAAAGTTCTCGCAAGGACATTCTGTTTGGGACATGAAACTGGAGGGAAATAACAAGATATGGGGTAGACAAAGCAAGACAGAGGGGCAGAAGTCCCCTGGAGAAGCTCCAAGGGACAGACCTAGGGGGCAGGACAGGGGATGAACTATTTTGGGATTGGAGGTATCCATTAGATATGATAATTGATTTGTATTGAAAAGGAGTACTGGTGTTGGCAGGGGACGGAGGTACCTCTGTGCTTGGTGGATCTGGAAGCTTCCATGAAAGACCAGCCCTTCACTGTATCTCTGTTGGTAAAGTTTCTTTGCTCTCGTTTTAGGTGTTACTAATTAAACATATATATATCAATTTTTTGAATTTTTATTGAAGTTGCATTGGGCCTTTTAATGTGCCTTTCGAGTAATAGTGGTATAGAAGTAAATAGCAATTTTGCAGACGAATATTTCTTTTAATTGATCTTGAAAACTGCGAGAAGAGGGACTATAGAATGGCAATGAAGAGCATCCTGTGTTCTAAATATAGCTCCTTTTTCATCACTATTATGAAGACATATTTGCAACTTATGATTTTGGATAAAAGGGGATAAAATCAATGATCTGCTAGACTCTAGGGTGCCAGGAAACAGCCTGCTGATTCCCACTCCCCGAATGTGTTACAGCAAAACAATAACCCCAGACACTGTCTGGAAGGCCAAAATACAGTTACTTACCAAGCAGAGGGAGTACTGAGATATAGTGCAGCATTTTCTTTAATTTTTTTGGTAAGGTCTGTAATAGAAGTACAGACCTGTTAATAGCAAAGCTATCCAAGGACTTCCTGTCTTTCCATCTGGAAAATGTCTTTTGTATTTATTTTTACTTTTATAAAATTGCTTATAAAACATAATTCCTTCTAAAATAATATTCCAACAACCAGTTCTACCCATCTAGTAAAATCAGGCTTTCCTAAAGGTATTAGCAACTGTAAAAACTGTGATCAAGAGGTCTGATTTGGACACACATGGATTATATATCTTTATTTTTATAGTGAACAGAAAATCTGGTAGTGGATATTGAGATAATTAGGTCCCCAGTGCTTCCTGATACTAACTGACTAATGGCTCGATATCTAGAGTCTTCTTCTCATCTAGAAACATTGCTGGATTTTCTTTAAGTTTCCTGATATGTTTAATAAGTCTATTCTACTCTGCTACACTTTCAGTTAAGCTGGTATATTTTTCAAATGTTTTTACAGTATTTTCCATGAAAATATTCTGGAGTGACACTCAATTTGAAAAAGCTATTCACAATTGATTCAAAGTATTGCAGTAGGATCAGATGGGACAATGAAGAGAATATATATATATATATATATATATATATACACACACTCTTGGAAAGATCTGGTAACACTGTGGATTTTGGCAGGTAAAGGCAAAACAATGTTAAATGGAACTCTGTGTAATTTACTTACAACAACATCATCCGCCTGAGTAGCTCTTTCAAGAGCCTGCAGGCTGCTCAGACCCATTTGTTAAACACAACTTGATGCTTAAAACTTTTATTCCTCTTACATTTGATTGAGTGCATTTGCCTCGAGAAGAAATCTATTGGTTTTCTTCTCCAATCTAATTAAGTGAAAGGAGTGTCATCATAATTCTTTTATTATTAAACTGAAATCTGCATCTTTCCCGATGATTTTGGATTTTGGCACTATCAAGATATCATCATCTCAGAAGACTGCTGAGACATGCTCTTGACTTGTTGAAAGCCCTCTTTGCATCTTCTCTTCCCACCTACCCCTCACCAGGAGACTCCTGTGGTTCTTGTCCTCCCTAGCTGGACAGCACAGGGAGGAGAAGGGGGTATAAGGAATGTACCTGCCTCCTAATTTGTTCGTAACCTTTTTTTCAATGGAGAAAGAAGCTTCTTTGCCATGGTGCTGGTTTTGGCTAGGATAGAGTTAACTTTCTTCACAGTAGCTGGTATGGAGTGGTGTTTTGGATTTTTGCTAGAAAACAGGGTTGTTTTAGCTATTGCTGAGCAGAACTTACATAGTGTCAAGGCTTTTTCTGTCTCTCTCCTGCCACCACCAGCGAGGAGGCTGGTCATGCACAAGCAGTTGGGAGGGGACGTGGCCAGGACAGTTGACTCCAAACTGACCGAAATGATATTCCAAACCTTATGGCATCATGCTCAGTAGATAAAGCTAGGGAGAAGAAGAAGAAAGGAGAGGGGACATTTGGAGTGATGGTGTTTGTCTTCACCAGTCACTGTTACATGTGACGGAATCCCACTTTCCTGGAGATGGCTGAACACCTGCCTGCTTGTGGGCAATGTTTTTCTTTTGCTTGTATGCCTGGCTTCTCCTTTACCTCTTACCCCATTACTTTCACTTTTACTCTTCTGATTCTTTCCTACAGCCCAGTGGTCTGGAGTAGGAAATGTGTATTCACTGCTGAAAATGGATTAGAATACAGCTCTGAAGGCAGAAAGTGACGTGATGTCACTCTGACTGGATTTTGGCAGTAGAACACTTGGTGTGTCTTTGCCAATTTCTCTATGTTGCTTCACAGTGACACTTTCTTCAACTCATCTCTGATTAAAATTCACAGATGCTTCTAAAGAAAGCTTTCCAATGAGAAGTGCTCTGCTATGAATTGCAGACTTCTTGAAAAACATCCCTATTCAGAGCAGTGGAACAGCTGATCCCTACATGGCAGAACTTTTAGGTGTGCAATTACAGCCATATATACTGTGTTTTTTGAACACTTTGATGAATGTCCTGTTGTTTGATCCTAAGGGCTGCTGAAGGAAATAAGAGCCACCCAAACCTGGGCCTTGGTAGGAAGCTATTTGGTAAACTTTTGTCTTCCTGGAAAGATATAGAAAACTAGCTAAGCACTGGCATGATCTGGGTATTCAAACATGGAGGTTAAGGATTCGACCTGTAACATGTAGGCTTGTAATTCTCTGTCATAAAACCTCCCATAAATCCAGATGTGGAACTATTGTTTTAAAAGAATATTAGGTGTGCGCTAGTTTGTATATTTGTTTATTTCTTCTTAAGAAAGTAGCATTCTGTCATCAATAAAGCTGTTAAGAGTAAACTCTGATTCTTGCAGTTTTCCTTCACTATGCCCATACAAGAAATTAGGAACTGCTAGGGATCCTAAGGAAACAGTCACAGTTGTTTGTTTTTATTTAGTATTACTAAAGATAACTTTTACATTAAAATCTAGTGCATGGTAGGTGTTCTAATGGCCTTTTGTATTTCTTCAAGAATCTGACAAATGCAATTCCAGTCCAACCAACTAAAATACTGTTAAAAATAATAATAAAAGGTAATTTCTATGGTTCTATTCATTTTAATTCTCATCTCAATTTTCAAAGAGTCCAGCCAGCAGATAAATGAAAAGGATTAGGTTTTAAATGAGTTTGATTTTTTTTAAAAAAAATTTATTTGTGTAGGGTTTTCTCACTTTCTATAGTGAAGTAAGACTCATTCTGGCTTCAAAGAGAAGCTTAAAGTCTATTTGCTTAAAATTAAAGATATGAAGAAATATCCTGAGTATTCTGGAAATTATTGCAGGATCCTATTATACTCAGACATTCTTGAACTATTTATAGTGAAAGATTTAAAGTCTTTTCCCCTGTTCACACCATATTCACTGACATATAGAAAAATGATCAATCTCCTGTCTCTATAAACAGATTAAAATAAAAATATTCCAAAAGCTGAAACTTTCAGATCCCAGGAAAGGAACACTGGCTGTTACATAATGCCCACATTCCTCTATGGTATTGTCTCTGTCTGAGAGCAAACATGGTAAGTAAATCTAACATTAGCTCTGCCACATCCTTGTGTGTTTTGGATATTTTCTCTATCATTTCAGTTAGCAGCTAAATAAATTACTACATACTCGAAAATCCTGACGGGTCCTTTCCAACTCAGCATATTCTGTGATTCTACCATTTTATGAGAATTAAGCTATATACTTTCATATGAAAAAATACTCTGAGTACTTCTTTAACTAAGAATTTGAAATTTCCTTTTCGAGTCTTCTGAGCAGCTAAAGTAGGAGTGATAGTTTATACTCTAGACTTTGACACTAGAATATCTCATATTTAATTCTCTGAAACATATTCCTGCTCTTGGCTGCTTAGACTGACAACAAAATGAAGTACAAAGGCCTTGGATATAATACACTGCCCCCATGGTCCTGAAGTGGTCTCTGCAGGCTTCAGGTAAGTGCCAAAATGGGCCAGGATATCAGCTATTCCACAATTAATTTATTCCATATTGCTCCCTTTAAGGATCTCTCAGCAGTACCAGACTGATTTTATTTCTACAGCTACTGTTCTTCCCATCTCATCTTCATTATTCCTCTCAGCCTGCATTAGACAGATTATAGATTTGCTTTTGATAGTTCATTGTTATAAAGTAGATAGCTCTGTAGCACTGTATAATATAAAAGTCTTCATTACACATATATATTTGAGTTCATTCCTCTTGAAAGAAAGCCATGTAGTTATGCTAACTCTCAGTGTACTCAACACATAAAGTATTGCTTTGATCGTGGTACAGCTCAGTAAGCACTATAGGATTGCAACAGGGAGGGAAAGGTTGCTAGCATTTTCAAAAAGGTAGCAGACTATAAGTTTGGTTCCTGTAGTCATCCTGACACACTATAATAAAACTCAGAAATCTCAGTTCTGATTTATATTTGAGTGACCACACAGTTGTACAAAGACATTTCAATATGCAATCACTTGACCGCACACTGAAGTCATGTTGAGAAGGCTTATGTATTATGTCCTGTGGAGCTTTTGACTCAGAGGTGCCAGAAACTCACTGCTAGACCATTAAAGCTGTTGGATCTTTTCTGATGCCACCTTCAAAGAAAGATCAAGTGCTTTTGCAAAGCTGTGGGGAGTAATTGCTTTTTGGCATATTGGATGGATTGAGACAAGCTAGTGTGTTGCATTTCTCAGGAGATAATTTTATGATTTAGTCGTGTGTATACTCTAATTAGTATTCTAAATCTGTACAACCAATAAGGAAAGAACCCTGTATGCATTCTGTTTGTTACACTGGATCACTAATAACTTTGGGCTACTGCACTCAGCAGTCCCAAGACATACATAAAAATGGGAGAACTCTGGGAAGCAGGAGCCAGGAATAGGCATAACAAAAAGTCATGCTCTGCCCCAGGCGCATGGGTTGCTGTGAAGAGTGGCATTGCACTGGCAGTAAAAGGTAGGAAATGGCTTATTACTTTTCATATTGACTGAAGGAGGTGGAAGCACATGCTGCGCTCTCACTGCTGAAACAGCGAGTCCCAATCTCCCATTTGTGTCCACAGGAAGCATTGCAGCTGTGCTCTGCTCTGTGTGCTCCTAGTGATAGTGAGGTCATATCTTATTTCCTTCCTTCAAAGGTACTTAAAGAATCCCATATAATCCTTTGACTAATTTTAATTGGAATAGAATCTTCCTGTGCACATTTTTCTTTTATGAAAATTATTTGTATTATCACAGTGCCCTGAAGCTTATTTAAGGTGTTTCCTGAATAAAGGATATTGATGTTACAATGATAAATCTTGTTTCAAATGATTTTCAACTGAAACACAGTGTGAAGGATTCAGCTGATGTGGATAGAGAGATGTGGGATGAAACAAACTGTTGATTGAGAAAAGAAAAAAGAAGCATCTTCATGGACAGCTTTCCATATGTGAAGAGAAATATGTAAAGGTCCAGAAGTATCTATTCCAAAATTTAATGAAACTGTTGCATGTAGTGGAGACAATGCTGTTATTTCAAACTAGAGTTTACAGGGTGTGTGTACAAGAAAAAAGGACTTTGACAATGCAGACTATCAGCTTGTATTTGACATAAAGAGAGGGCAACTAATAGCAGAACCTAAAATGAGAGATGAATTTAATTAATGATGTTTGCAGTAGTGTTGTTCTACATACTGTTAAGAGAATATGGGCTGTATGACAAGGTGGGCTTCTACATAGCATAGACTCATTCTAGAGATGAAAGAATGTGCAAGGTTATTGTCTGAAAGCTTGAACTGTCACTGAAGGCTGAGTCAAAGACTATAGACCTGAAAGCAGAGGAACAGACTTGTGGAACAGATCTGAAAAATTTAGATGGAAAAACTAAAAGAGTCATAAATGAATTAATCTGACATCAGAATTTCTGCTCTATGTATTTCCTAACACAGAAGTAGGAATGGAGGAAGTAATGTCAAAAGTGAGCCACATCTAAAATTACCAAGAGAAATATTTTAATAGGAGAGATAGCAAAGAGAGTCAAGAGAGAAACTTAAAGCACAAAAGGGATAAAAAACTCCATCAGTGGAAGAGAGTAAAGTAGAGGAGAGAAGAGGGGTAAAAAGAAGAGGATAGGGGGAAAATTTGATGAAAGGGGGAGATGTCATAGGAAAAGAGTTGAAATGTCAACCAGAAAAACCAAAAATAGAAATGGTGTTTGTAGAAAACTAAGAAAAAAATAATTTGTGGTGAATAGTAGAGCTCCAGGCTGAATGATGTGGTTAGATTGAGAGAACTGGACTTACAGGCTAAAATTGTTTATTGATTGATTTTGACAAGGGTAGTACCAAAGGAAGGTTTTGTTTCCTATCCCAAGGAAGATTTTAGGTTGTTTTAAGTCTAAAACAGATTTAAATACAAAATGCATAGGTATATTTATCAATTCTATTTTAGCAAAAGGAATGAAGATGATAATTATTCAAGCCAGGCAACTCAGTGATCCCACCTAGGGATCACAATTGAACTTCAAGCATTATCATTCCCAGAATAAGCATTTCTGTACAGGGGTGTTCAGATATAGTTAGGCAAAGGCCAGAAAAGGCTGGGACTAAATAGAAAGGTATATAAATAGCATATCAGCACAGTGAATATGGCCGGAGCAGAAAGCAGGTAAGTAGATAGATGACACAGTTGACTGTGACTGGATCCCATTCACAGTTTTTGATGTACTTGCAATTCTGCCTATGTGCTCGTGATGCTCAGTTTTTCATGTACTGAAACTAAAAAAAATAAATTAAAATTTATGAAGTGGGACTTTGAAAGTTTCTGATTAATATATTTTGATAATTTTAATAATTTAAACAGGAAGAAAAGTATCATTGTCATTGAACTGCATAAGGTAGGAAACCAGTGCAATATTATCAAACTTTGTCGCTTACAATATAAGTAAATTGCTTAGCAATGCAATTGCTAAGCAGGAAGATTTTTGTCTCCATTATCGTAACTACTAAATGCTGGCTGCTGCCCAAAAAAAGATAATAAGCAAGATGGGACAGTGAATTTATCTGACATGTCAAATTCAGGTTTCATTTGAAGAAGGGAGCTCTAATCTATGTCTCACATCTCCCATAAACACAGGGAGCCATATATTTTAACATTGAGATATTATTTTTCTCTGCTTAAGTCTACAGCATGGCATCCCTTTGACATTTTGTCTAAATACTTAAATCCAAATGGTTGTCATTACATATCTGGTACACTCTGCAGCACAGAGAGAAG
>VXBA01003088.1:0-12298 GCA_013399895.1 Serilophus lunatus | reverse complement strand
TTTTTTTTTTTTTTTTTTCCGGTGTGGTAAAGCTGTTAAAGAATCTCTTTTTAGTTTAAGTGCATTTAGCCATATGGTATATGAAATAAAGTTTTCAGAATGCCTTGAACTTTCAACCAAGTGAACATAAGATACCCAGTAAACTGACAGATGAAGTGTATATAGGTACCTGCGTAGGGACAGGAGGAGCAGTTGAAGGAGCTGGGGTTGTTTAGCCTGGAGAAAAGGAGGCCTAGGGGAGATTTCATTGCCCTCTGCAACTACATAAAAGGAGGTTGTAGAAATGAAGGGGTCGGTCTTTTCTCCCAGGCAACTAGCAACTGGACAAGATGCATTTTTAAACCTATCTCAGTTCATTTTTTAAACTGGTATTGTGATTTTCCCTTTGCCATGTCATTTTTATTTTCTCTTACAGTTATCCACATTATCTTTCTTGATAGTGACTATCAGTTCATATTCACTTATACTATGATCTTAATTGCTTCAAATTCTTTAGATTATAGCTATGAGGAAAAAATTGTCTTAAATTCCTTTTTTTTTTAAATGATTTCCTCATCTCTAAATTTTTTAAAGTTAGTGTTGTATATATGAAAAAACATAGTCCTAATCTGCATTTAGATTACCGACACGTAATATACTACTGCATACTTGGCAGTACTTAAATTCACAGAATTTAAAAGTGTATATCAGATATGATTGGTGTCTCTAGTAGCTTTAATTCTTCTTGTAATCTCTTCTAATTACATTATACCCAAAACAAAGATTAAGAAATTCTTCAGTTCTCCAAAAACACAGCAAATTAAGGAAAAATAAGTACAGATAGGACAATTTTCTCCCTCTAATTTATTTGACCCTTGTCCTCCAAATATTACATACTTTCTTAATTTATTCCATAGTCTGTCTGCTCCATGGTTAACTAGTTTGAATAGAAGCAGTCTCATAGTCCCATGGAATCACTGCATGGACTTTTGGAATCACCTCTCTTCCTACCTCTGTTTCCAGTGCAACAGCAAATCTCATGATTTTTAACAAAAAGTAATAACTTATGCCAAATGTAAAATACCATCGTTTTCCCACTGCCCCATCAATGGTTTAAAGGACAAGTTACAGCTGCTCTTAGACATGTGAACTGGATTTTGACAATCCTGAATCCCTGTGTTAGAAGTTAATCAATCTAGTTGCATCCTCAGAAGGGGTCTCCTCAGAAATGGAAGAGGTTCTGCTACTTGTAGTACATGGTCACTGTGGTTTTGGTTGTCTGAAGCACAAAATCTTGGAACTGATTTATATCCTGGCATGGGTAGCTTATCTTTTTCACTGAATACAATAAAGTAAATTTCCTGTGAAATCCTAATGTTAGCCACTTGAACTAGATTGTTGCAAAATGATCTTTTGCAATACCAAAATGTCTAATGCCTAAATAGTTGACCTAGTTAAGTGTAAAAATAAATGTATCATCTTTTATTCTGAGATCACAGCAAATCATATGCCTGTTTGTGGAACTGAACCTATGTCTATGTATGTATTTGTTTCTGTGTAGAATTTAGTTTTGATTCCCTATTATAGCTTTTACTACCTGTTAAAGCAATATTTATGACATTTATCTATCCATTTATATTTCAAGGTGGAAGGATCTTATGGGGGAATGTAAATAATTATTGGCAGAGAAAAGGGTAGAATTTCCAAACAAAAAACACAGTGCCCCAGGCTTTATTCTGTCAAAATCCATTATGCTACAAAGATCTTCAGATATGTGTGATATTCCTGTTGACAGTACTGAGTGTTTATACATGGGCTGATTATTCCCCACTGCTCTCTGCAGACAATGGTGACAGCAATGGAGGAACAGACCTTTTTCAGCATTTGTTTAAGCCTCAGTGTTAAATTCCATCCTTTAAGTTCAATGAATCAAAATTCAATGCTAATAATTGCTGTATTTTCGATCCCAGAGACTTCACAGTTCTTGAGATAGAGCAGTAGCATTAAATTAAAGAGGGATGAAACTCAGAGACCTGCCTTGTTAATTGACCCAAATATCATGCACTTAATGGAGTGTTTTTAAAGATTCTGTAAGCTCAGGAGATCTATGATGGCTATCAGGTTCTTTTAAGGAGGGGAGAATCTTTATCAATGCCAATGAAGGCAAATAGTTTTGGCAAAAAGACTGACAGAGGTTCTTGTTGCAAAATGAACATAGCTTTGATTGTTATTTTCTCCATGCCTTCATAATATTTTATACATCTTCTTTTTTGTAAATCTTTTTAAAGCAATGGAGAAAGTGTGTGGCAGTTAAACCTTCCCACAATAGGGATGAACTAAATATTTGTGAACTGTCTCATAGTTCCTTATAACCCAGCATCATATACAAAAACCGTGTATCGGTGTCAACAACTGAAGATGTTTTGGACTGTAAGAGACAATTTGCAATAGCTCAGTGTCTTGGCATTTGCTTTCAAAGAAGAAGAGTAGGTGAGATGGCAGATTTGCTAAGGGATGTACAGATGGATCTGATTTAGCAAACAGCAAAGTGGACTTTACCAAGAGGAAGTTTAAACAAGGACAAAGTTTAAAAAAGAACAAAAAGTTGGTATGTTTTACATTCTTCTCTGCAGTGTTTTCAAAAATGTCCACCAGTCAAAAACCAATCACATAATACCTGGAGATAACCTTCGGCATTATTTCTGTCCTTTTTTTTTTGCAAGGCAAACTGTACATTTGCTGATATTGATAATATAACCTCAGTTTAAGAGCACTTGGAAATGGGTATAAAGAACATTTTTTTTAACCCTCTGGTTCAGGATATTTGATACAGTAGCAAGAAGTATGAGTCTCAGTTATTCAAATGTGCAGTCTCCCCTCTCAAAAGAACATCTTCCCTTTCTTTATTGGACACAACTCTTAGCTGTGTAAATACCACGTAGAATAAAACATGTCAGAAAGCAGTATTGGTGTAAACAAGAAAAAACACCCAACTGGTGGTATATTCTTGAGCCTATGGTGCAGCCTAATTTTGCCTCCATGAAAATCAGTTGCAAAGTCTTGCTGCCTTTGCTTGGGGGTAAAGTTTATCCGTCACTAAACAGTCTTGAAAATCCCATCTCTGGGGCCTTGAAATCTCAATATATTAGAGGAAGGGAAGAAATAATTGCTCATAGTATAAAGAAAAGCTAAAGTTTCATTGTAGGAAAACATGGTATTGCAAAAATGGTCAAAACACTGTTTAGCAGAAAAGGTGGAACTACTCTGTGTGTCAAGGGTGCAAGTTTCTGAGTGAATCGAAGGATTATGCCTGAAAAAATGAATAACAATTAAACAGGAAAAAAAAAAGCCAAACTAAAATCCACCAAATTCAACCTGTAAGTAATTAAAAGTTTTGTACGTATATTGATTTTTAAAACAATGTTATTTTGAACTTTGTATCTCTGTGCTTGTAAAAAGCATTCATCTGGAATAATGAAACACTTTGAAATGCAATTAAAATCAATGTCTTTCTTTGACACTAACCTATTACATATATTGCTTTTGATTTTTTTTAAAAAGACAGTATTTTCTGAGAAGCCTTAAACCAAGATCTGCAGTCAATGAACAGTATTCAAAATGCTTTGATGGCAATAGCAGAATGACAGATTTCCCACCTCCAGAAGACAGTTGATCATTGTGGCAATTTTTGTCTTTTTTCATATTTAATTTAATTTAAATTCTTTTTTATTATTATTTTGCAGGATATTTTACAGTTACTTATTGTATGTTACAACAGAATTCACAAGCTGCCCAGCTGACTACTCAGTGTAAATTGTTATTCAATGTAAATAATAGTGTCTCATTTATTCCAAGAAAATAAGGCTCTATTGTATAGATATTTTTCAACTGGATGTGCTCTAAATTGTCCAACAGCCATTTTCAGATATTTCCTGTTAGCATAGAGAGCACATATTATTTGAACTGGCAACAAAATGCAATTTTTAAATTTTAAGGGCACAAGTACTTTCATGGATCAATAATTTTATATCAGCCCTAAATACGAAGAAAAATCAATGAAAAATGCAAGACTGCATAGATTGAAGATAAATAGCACTTGATAAAGTGAGAATCACGTCTCGCCTCCACCCCATACCATGTGGCAACCTCTGGTCCACGTGTCAAAGACCATGCTAGGTGGGCACGAATTGTGCAGTTGTACAGCAGAATAACGCTTACATTGCTTAACTTTGGCATTCCAGTCAGGCAAACTGTCACCTCATCAAAGTCTCTTACAAAATGTCAGCATAACAGTCTGTTTGAATGTTAGTCTTCCAGTCATTTGGGAATCAAATGTGTCTTCCTTTATGCCACTTTGTGTATTGTTCTTTCACACTTCATGTTCCTATCCTGTTAGCACTTGTGAGGGGCTCTTGACATTTTTGGTTTGCCATGTGGTCTGGAAAGTCCTTTTTTCCTCTGTTTCCTGGGGTGTGCTGAGACCTTCCTGCAAATTTTTCCTTTTAATCCTAAAAGTACATCTGTTGAAAGAGACACTAAATTCTAGAGATCTCAGATCCTGGCTTTGGAGGTGAAAAAGGGAGGAGGAAAAAAATCCCTGGGGACAAATACAGGCTCATTTCCTGCAGGAGGAATTTCTTTCTATCCCTTCTAATGGGTACACTGAAAGATGAAATCTATCTCCACTTTTTTTTTTTTTTAAGCTTTGCATTGTCATTTGAGTAACCAGACACTAGATATTCTTATAATGTATCTAGGCTTCATTTTAATCCCTTGGCCTCCTTTCATGAATGATATCTTATTCTGTTCTTTTAGTGATCTCATTATAGAGCTTAATCATTTGTGCATCTGGGTGTTTTAAAAGTTTTAGTCCACTGGTTCTCACAGAAGAATGGAATATATAAGTATTAAATTAATATTAGCAATAGGTGAAAGTTGTTTTCTTTATTGAAATTCAATAGAAAGTGATATATTTTAAAAGATTCCAGATATAACCATGATAATAGTCAACAAATCAGTAGAAAGTTTGCCCTGGCAAGGAATACTACTGTTTATCCAGGTATAATTTAGGTTGAAAAAATCAAACGTTTATATAATTAAAACAGTGACATTTGACTGCCTCCTGAAAAGGGCAGTAGGTACAATTTGTTTCCCTGTTCTTTTTCTCTCAATACTCTCTAGTTCTGTTTAGGGAGATATTAGTTAAGGTTATCAGAGAGCTGTTAGGTGGTGTATTTTCTAGGTGTTCTTTCTAAGCAGGAGCTATTGCACTTACTGAGAATTAAAACCTTAAGAAAAATTCTAATCATTTATGCAAAAAAGAGACCTAAGTTGAACAAACTGAATTGTCATACGAATCTAAGTATTTCAACCCCAACAAAGAAGAAATAAATTTTTCTTATATTTAAAGGACATCTGATACTTTCTGAGATGAAGCTAGAAAGAACAAGCCAAGGTGAACAAGATTGGTTTATTGTTGCCTGATAAAAGATGTCCTGATAAGTAGAAGTTAAGCAGTTGGAAGAATATCTACTGGTGATTGCAGGCAGTTCAGAGACGTTTCTTCAGAGAAAAAGTTAAACTCCTTTCAGCAAAGGAGAGGGAGATCTTACAGGATCAGAAATGGATTATGCAATAAGAGAAGCAAAGCAGAAATTGAAGCTAATATCACTGAAAAAAAAAATGAAGAGGCAAATGCAGCAGCTCAGAAGGACCGTACTGAAATAATAGAAAACAGAAGAATAAAAAGTAAACCTTCTCCCTTTCCCTGCAAAGAAAGAAACTGAAAATTGAGTTGAAATGGTAGAATCGCAAACACAGTAAATAAAGTAAAGCGAAAGAAAATGGAAGATAGGAAGCAAGAGGTCTCCCAAAGAAGAGGCAATATGGCAGAGACTTATCTTGAGCTGACAGTCACATCTTTGAACAATGACAGCTGGAATCAATTTTAGTACATCTGAACATCTCCCTCTATGTGATGTTTCATTGTTGTTGTTCAGGTTGCTAAGAAATGATACAGCATGAGGGACTTTTCTTTGTTCAATTTTAACAGCTCTTTTCTTCCTCAGAATCCTTCTGAGAATTGACAGTCATTTCTGACAGCAATTCAGCCTTTCCACTGCTGTGTACAGAGGGGATAATGCACTTGCGTTCTGGGCTATTGCACAAGCTCATGAATTTGTGGTGGGTGGTTTCTGTTTTGTGTGTGAATGTTTCACACCAGCTTCCTAGTTAATATTTTAATTTTATTCATTTTCGAAAAAGGAAATCAGTGATTTCTAACAGAAAGAGAATTATTTTCTGTCAATTTAATCAGCTAAAGTAAGGCACCCATTTAANTTTTTTTTTTGTACCACCATGCCTATTTAAGTTTGCTATGGGCTAGAATCTTAAAGCTTGCATTCTCAGAAAAATCTATTCAAAACTGTCAGAGTGCTTTTGGAGTCTCTAATGCTTCCCCACTGAAATTTCAGATTTGGTAGGGTAGGGGAAAGATATTCACTTACACCTACAGGCTTATTCATAACCCTTCTCATATCTCTACCACAGACATGTACTTGTCCTTTGCCTCATTGTCATATAAAACTTTATTTTCTTATAGTAGAGATATTTTTCTGGCTAGTGTCATGAAAAATTCAAACTTACAAAATTTACATCTGTAGGTCACTCCAGTGGTCTGACATGGATAACACAGTTTGCCATGTATCAACTTGCATAATGTTTCATGGCTGCCCCATGTCTGCCTTTTTAAAGGCAAAAGGCTTTTCCAAAGACTGGATGACTAAGAAGGAGCTTGCAAAAGCTGAGGTCCTCTCAGAACCTACTACTCAGAGCCCTGCTTGGTTATTGTAGGGTATGGAGAAGAATGAAAATTCAAGTCAGCTAGAAAGTTATGTATTTAATTTTTTTAATTGACATATTTAATGTTCTTTTCTAGTACAGAAATGTTCTTGAAGAGTATCTGGATTTGCTTACATGCATCTTTTTTTAAATTCTGTGAAGGTATACCTAAGCTGCTAAATTGCCTTCCTGCTTTTATGAAGTCTTTGCTAATCTTTTGGGATATTCTGAGACTATGTTGTTTAATTAGCAGTTATTTTTGTTTCTATGACTGAATTGTTACAACACTTTTTAACAGCTTTTGGCTGGTTATATAGAATACAGCATTGTCTTCCTTTTGTATCAGGAATTCTGAGTTTTCAACTGGTACTGAATAAGTGTGTCCATCAGTACAAAGCCTAATTCACACTTTAAGTAAAGGTATGTACTTAGAAAATGTAGTGTTAACCTGTTCTCATATTACTAGTGAGGTGCTGGGTTAAAGTAGGCTGCATCTGACTGGCTAATAGCTCACTCCAGGGCAGTGTACAACAGGTTGTGTAAGCCTGCAGCCACACATAAGACTTGAAATACTCCTCCCTTCCACCTACTTATCAGTCCCCCTCTTCATCTAGCTAACCTTTCCATTTTAGAACAGAAGAGGTCTTCAGATCTGGCACCAAGAGCATGCCAACTCATGAGGCTCCCACTCTTTGTCACTTAGCTCATCCACAGCTCCTTCCCATGGTCTGTCTGGGAAAGCAGGTTTCTGAGAAGAAATTGCCACCTGAAAGTTAAAACATAGCAAGGTATAGCCTTGGAGGGAGGATCCTCTAATAGTCCTTGTGTAGCAAACTGCACCTTATCCTGCAAATCCAAACCTAAAAAAATTACATGACCTTTCTCTCCAAATCCTCAATCCTCTTACCATTCCCGTTGTTAAGTTTATTCTGAACTTAGTTGTATGGCAACATGAAGGGAGAATGACCTTTCCCATGGTGCTAACTATTATGCAGGGAACCGTGTAGCTTTCATGACTAGGAATTATGTTGTTCAAGGCTATGAGTAGGAAGGTCTTAGCTACCCATCCCCATCATTCAGATGTGAAAGCTCCTGAGTGGTCCTGGAGTTTTTGGACCTCATCAGAGCCTGCTTTATTCATTAAGGTATCAATGACAGGCCAGCTTTTATCCTTACCAGTTGCTGGCACTTGAGTACAAACCCAACAGTTACTCTTACGAAGGATTTTTGATACATTTTGTACGAGAGTAAAAGGCTAATTTTCATTTAAAACTTGGTTTATGGCTACCAGTAGTATGCTTAACAAGAATAATTTGCACATTTCTTTTTATCTTCAGCTGTAATGGTCTCTTCTGTTCTAGTGTCCAAGGAGCAGAAACTCTTTGACTCTGGAGTAGTGAATCCAGGACACTTTGCCACCAACCTTGACTATGGTGAGGGTAGTTAGCAGGACTTGAAACAGGCTTTTCCACTTAGCTTGCAAAGGCTCGCTGACCCACCATGTGATGTAGACCCAGTCTCCAGTCTGGAACAGATAAGCTGGAGTGTCTTAGAGGTCTGGTTGTAACGATGAACTTCTGTTGTTTCCGTGGAGTAGACCTTAAAGCTATTAAATAATTTTGCAAATCAATTTTCCCTTTCATGTGACTTTTCCCTAGGATGTGGGGTATTTGATACAGCCAACCATACAATATCTCATAGGGACTTATATTGTCCCTGCATCTTGACTGTATGCAAGTTATCAGTAGAGCTATGGGTAAGGCTTGAACCCACATCATAGAAACTTCCTGACAAATTTTACCTACCTGCATCTTGAGAGGATAATTCATGCATTCAACCTTACTGCTTGCCTGAGGTCTATTAGAGTGTATGCAAGTCCCAAGTAATTCCCAAAACTTGACTAACCTCCTCTGCAACCACTGCAGTAAAATGTGGCCCCCTGTCTCATGACACTCCCAGAAGAACCTCAAACCGTAGTTATTTGTGTTGGAATCCCTTAAAACCAGGATCATCAGTTTGGTGGCATCGGGATCAGGACCCTCTGATGCACAACTGCCCACAAGACATATAGGCCTTGTGTGCATGGTGCTGGTAAACAGAGGGTCCAAGAAAGAAAGACTATGTACAGTATTATACAGTGGGCAAATGAATTCCCAAGATGGAGTCTGTCTTTATTACAAATTCATGTGCTTTTATAGTGCAAAGATTGTTTTGGTTAATACAGCCAATAGACAAAAGGAAAGGTGGTCACATGCTGTTGTCTCAGAGCGACAAGAAAGTCATAAGTTGTTATTTACATTCCTACATTTAATAATGCTACACCAAACCTTGGAATTATAAAATTAAGCAAAGGTTGTACCACCTCTCTTGCTTTATTAGTATGATAGGGGTAAGCCTCAGGCCAACTACTAGAAGTATCAAACAACACCAGCAAATATTTGTATCCTGCTTTGCATGGCAACTGTGCAAAATCTATTTGCTAACAGTCTCTGGGGAGGTCCCCGGCTTTTGTCACTCCTAACACCACCCTTTAGCTGGCATTAGGATTGTTCTGACTACAAACTTTACATTTACTGACTATTGAATGTACAATTTCAATCATTCCTATCCTTGAAGTGTATTTCTTGAAGCGTTTTAAGAGGTTCTTGGTTCCCCTCATGTACCCACAGGACTATTTCCCATAAGGGTTGCATTGGCACCGTAACTTGCCCCATTGGAGTAATAGCCCATCAGCTTTCCTGAGTCTGTGCTTTCAGAGATTCAATTAATTGAAGATCCTTCTTATCGTATTTTGGGATAAACTCTGATAGATCAATTTCTCTTTGTGGAATTACCAGTAGGATGCCTTTTTCTTCTGTCTCCTTTGCTGCCTCATCTGCAAAATGATTTCCTAGTTCAGGAATTGTTTTTCCCTTTTGATGAGCTCTACAATGCATGATGGACACCTCTGTAGGTTTCCAAATACAATGCAGGAGTGCATGGATCTGCTCAGAATGCCTGATCCCACTGCCTTGGGCATTTAATAATCTTTCTTTCCAGATGGCTCTATGGCCATGCACAGCACTAAATGTGTATTTAGAGTCAGTCCAGATATTTGTCTTCCGTCCTGTGCTCAATTCCAAAGCTCTTGTCAGTGCAATCAATTCAGCTTTTTGTGCTGATACATCAGCTGGTAAGGCCTTTGCCTCAATTACTTAATCTGCAGTTGTTATGGCATACTCTGATATTTATTTACTATCCCACATGAAACGGCTTACTTCAGCATACAGCTCCCAGTCCGGATTTTCCAGGGACATGTCTTTCAGGTTGGGTCTGCTGGAATACATCTCCTCGATATTCTCTAAACAACCATGTTCTAGCACATTTTCAAAAAATGTTGAGGATAAGAACATGGCAGGGTTAACAATAAAAGTTTTTTTAGGGTAATATCATCCTGTTTGAATAACACAGCTTGATATTTGAGCATTTTGCTCAGTGACAACCAAAGCCCCCCCTTTTGTTCAAGTACTGTCTATACCATATGTAGCATATATATGGAGATGTTTTGTCCAAGGGTAAACTTCCAAGTTTCCTGAATTAATATAGTGGCTTCTATGGCCTTCAAACATACAGGCTATTGTCCAGTTGCTTTGAGAAGTAAGCCACTGCCCTTCGCTGGTCACCAAGGAATTGTGATAACACCCCTGAGGTGACATTTTATCTCTTGTACGTGAATAGCTCAAAGGGCTTAGTTGTATCAGGTAGCCCCAGTGCTGGAGCTGACATTAGGAAATGTTTCAATCATCTAAATGCAGCTGTAATGTAATTTTTCCATACCACTAGTCCTTTGTGCGCTGTTTTTATAGCTTCATACAGGGGCTTTACTAGCAATCCATAATTTAGCAATCCATAAGTGACACCATCCCATCATACCCAAGAAAGCTTGCATTTCCCGCATTGTACAGGGTTCAGGGAGACAACAAATGGCTTTTTTTCATTCTGTACTAAGTAGCTGATGTCCACAGAAAATTTCAGACCCTAGGTAGATTACTGTTTCCTTTGCAATTTGTGCCTTTTCTTTCAAGACTCTATGCCCACTAAGTCCCCAAAAGTTTAACAAACTTACAGTAAGTTGAAGGCAAGTGTCTTGATTTTTGGCAGCAAAAATTTTTGTTGTCCAAAAACTGGACAACACTTCTTCACAAACTTGCCTGCTTGGTTTAGGGTGTCCATGGGAGAGACGGGTCTGCTGAAATGCTGTCATGATGGAGGATGAAAACATATGGGATAAAGAGTGAGCTCGAGTTCACTTCTGCCCAACTCAGGGAATATAGATACAGCCATAAACAGGATAAGGCTGCTGTGGAACTTCGTGATCTTAAAGATGCTTATTTTGAACAGTTACAGTAAGAGGAATAATATCAGATGTCTTAGGTTTCTTTGCTTCAGACTGCTTGCAACTTTTTAAACGTCCTGCTCTGTATCCATAGGTGCATGGGCTATACTTCAGTCCATTCAGAATAGCATTTTTTTTTCTTTAGCAGCAAATAAAGCTAGCTACTGATTGAATAATAGTCTTCTAAAAATTGACTGTGAAAACTTCATGAATGAGCCTAGAAAGAAACAATATGTTAACATTTTCCATCTGAGCATGTTTACATCTCTAAGAATGGCTTCCCTGGAAAAGTGAGCCTGTTTTCTTAATAAAAGTGTTTAAA
This sequence comes from Serilophus lunatus, assembly GCA_013399895.1. Classification (NCBI taxonomy): domain Eukaryota; kingdom Metazoa; phylum Chordata; class Aves; order Passeriformes; family Eurylaimidae; genus Serilophus; species Serilophus lunatus. Next base: position 782 of record VXBA01003088.1, on the reverse strand, counting down.
ATATTGTTAAAATAAAAATCAAAAAAAATCTGACAAATGGTTTGGAAAAAAAAAGATTAAAATATAAGATGCTGAAAGTGGTGCAGAAGCCTAAAGACCTAGTAATGCTCCTTATCTGATCCAGGAAACAAGCAGCTGCCTATGAGAAGGGCAATTAAACTGGGAATAGGAGGTAATTCACTTACAACACAACGACACTTCTTATCGGTGATTGCTGGGCTGCATCCATTAGAGTAGCTACTGGTCTACTACTGTGAGAATGTTATGGGTCATTCTGACTTGTGTTGTAGAAAAAGTTATTTATACAAATCTGATTTATTTTGTTGAGGAATCTCACACTCTTCACACACATAAATTGGTCTCCTTCCTCACTCAGCCTAAATGTAATTTTGCTCTACTTTGCCTGAATTCACTGCAGGAATGGGGTATAGGTGGGTGTAAAACATGTTCAAAGATGTATATCACAGTCCCTGGAGAATATTTTGTGATCGTGGTACAGGGATCCAGTACTGTCCATCACAGTTTACTCCTGATTCATATCTAGCATAACTTATACGAGGGGTCCTCAAACTATGGACCACAGGCCAGATATGACTCCCCAGAGTCCTCAATCTGGCCCGCTGGTATTTACAGAATCCCCCGCTTCTGTCCTGCCTGGGGTGGGGGATGGCACGGGGTCCCCAGTCCCGATGCCGGCCGCTGCCCCGGGAGTGTGGCCGTGGGGGCACCCTGGCAGCCCCCTCCCCCCCATCCCAGGGAGTCTCTCCTGCAGGGGATCCCTG
>VXBA01003087.1:487863-536455 GCA_013399895.1 Serilophus lunatus | reverse complement strand
AACTTCCTAACTCATGAGTATGACCAGAACTATTACAAAGCTGCTAAAAAGGTATTTAATCTAAATAGCACGTTGTTAACTACCACAAAAACCTCAAGGCACCTCTAATAAAGAGTCCATGCTCCAAAACATAAAATACTGTATTTTAAATCCAACACTCATGCAGGAAAATATTCTGTGGCCTGCATTCACTGAATCCAACCCTTTGTATCTGACTGTATCCAGCCAACAAGGTTCCCTTCAAAGCTGTGTTGTAATCAGGTGCTTGGGTACCACAACCAGATACACAAAACACTCATAGAAATTGATTTTGATGGCATTTGCCACCATTGACAGCGTATTTTACATTTCCCTACTAAAAATATATATTCTTAAAAAGTTATAACTATAACATTAGTGAACTGAATTAACTTCTGAATAATTTTGTCCTCATCCCAACACACAGTTTTGTGGAGGCAGAGGAAAGACACAAAACTCTGCTAAAGGAAACAAACCGAACCCTCTCCTGCTAGGAGAAACACCAAAATGATTGTTCTCAGCTCAGAACAGTAATGGCCCTCTCACTGAAAAGCTGCAAAGGTGGGATTTCCTTGTCCTTCTGCCTGTGCCCGAGGACACTGGGGGGAGCTGCTTGTGTGCACTGGAGCTGTGTTCCGTAAGGGGTGGGGGCAGGTGGGGACACGCTGTGCCCGGCCACAGTATCCAACTGGGAACATACTGGAGGGGTCCCTTCCCCGGTTTTTCAGCTCAGCAGATCCGAGGTGAGATTCCTGGGGAGACATCGCACGAAAGGAGCCGCATAAAACCCTGGCTCCCTGGTGCTCTTGGTCCCGGGGCTTCAGCAGCTGCCCGCTCCCTTGCCCCGTGATGGGCGCCAGCTCCCGGCACTGACAGAGCCTGCCCAGCGTTTGCCAGGGCTGACCCTGCAGCTGGGGGAGCCTTCCTCAGCGCCACCCTGCCTCCTCACTGCCAGCTGCTGCAGGGGAGCTCTTTGCCTCCCCTGCCGCACCCCCTGCCTGTGCCTGCCTGTCCCCGCTCGGAGCTCCTCCCCCAGCACCCTCCCTTCTTCTGCGCTCTTGATGCCGGACACGAGTCTCTCGCCCATCTCAGCTGCAAACCAGGGCAGCCCCACGGGCAGGATCTGTCTGGTCCGTTGTTCCTGCCTCTGCCATTGTCTCCTCTCCCGCGTGGTCTGCCCCAGCCACGCGACTCTGGGCTCACTGCCCTCGCCTCAGCTGGCCCCAGGCACCCCCAGCACCCGCAGGGGAGGCACCTCAGCCGACCTGTCTCGGGCCGTGCCCGCGGCCCCTGCTGGCTCTGGAAGGGAGAGCCACTGTGCTGGGGTGGTTTGTTTATTCTTGCTAGGTTGGTGCTGTTGTGTTCTGTGTTGGTTACATATATATATATATATATACGTATATCTAGTAAAGAGTTGTTGTTCCTTTTACTATAGTTTGTTTGAAAGCCTTCTGATTTCAAATTTTAATAATAACTTAGAGGGAAAGGTTCCTATTCCAGTAGGTCTCACCCTCTGGAATACATTGTCTTAAAACTGAGATGAGTCCATGGCAGCTGCATAAATATTCTCCTAACTGCCAAGCTCTGCTGTTTTGCAAGTGATTGCAGCCCTTCGCCTGTTATGGAAAAATTAGCCTTTGTGATCCAAGGCCAGAGCTGCAGGCTTTAGAAAGAAAGGTGAGTGAAAGCAAGCTGAACTGGAACAGCACTGGGGCAGAAGCTGCTTTTGGAACCAGGATGCTACTGAAATGCAGTGTCCTGTTTCTGACACCATCCATGCTTCTCTGCTAAAACAATTCTCCTTTCTCATGTTTCTGAATGAGAGGGTTCCCTGAGAAACCAACCCTGTCAGCTTCTGAAAATATCACAAAGAAATGGATGTAGGAGAGGATTTCTACACATGGATAATATGGCTTTAAGATATGAAAACACCACATATGTTAAAAACTTACACAGTTATGATTATATAATTTTCTTCTGAAAAAAAACCAACCCCCTAACAGCAGCTTCACTCACAGTCCTTCTTCAAAGACTCACCTCATATGCAGCTTGTCTCGCATTCACCACTGCTAGATGGCCCAGAGTAGTCTTAGCTGTCAAAACTGATGCAGTTCCTCTGCAAAGAATATAGTCTAGAGTTTCAGGAAGAGTAGTCTTAGGTATTCCTGGCCAAGTCCTTAAAAAAAAACCCAAACCAAGCAACCACAAAACACGTGAGAGAGAAACTTGGAAAAGAAAGGAGATCATACTAAGTAATGTTACTTGTACTAAAGTTGGAAAGATCAATTTAAATTTTTTTAACCTTCACAAAAGCTTTACCCTAAAAACATCTTTGTTTAGTACAATCACCTTTTCTTTTAAAACTTCAGGATATCTGCACAGTATTGAACTCATATCTTCTGAATGACAATACACAGTATATTCACAGATCTGATGGTGATGAATTGATAACTAGTGGCTAGTAAGTGGCAAAGTAATAGCAAGTAATAATAATATATATAATATAATATATATATAATTAATAATTTACTTTTATTTGTATCCATTGCTATTCTTCCTTTTAAATGACTACCCACCCCAATTGCCCCAAAACAGGTTCAATGACATCACTAATGATGAGCATAGTATTCTGCACTTTCAACATGTGCAGCAAAAAACTGTGAGGACAATGCCTGGTATCAGTTTGGAGAAGAGAAATCAGACAGGACAGTGTTCAGTATCTTCACATGTTACCTCCTCCCTCGTTGGATTAACTGTTGAACTTCAGAGGTTTCTGAAGGAAGTCCAGTTTGTTTATGGTGCATTAAAATCAATGTCCTCTCTCTAGGTATTTCAGTTTCTGGGAGATAATTGAAGATATACTCAGCAGAAACAAAACAGTGGCAGGAACACCAGTGTTTTGGAGTAACTACATGGAGCTCGATGCTCTTCACTTTCAAGAAATAGCTTTGCATGCTTTATTATGCAAATCTTTTGATTTAAAATATTACAACATATAAAAGCCTCCTGTTCCTAGAGACAGTCTGCTGCAACCTTTGAAAAGGAAGAGAAGACCTGAACAAACAATCTCTTCTTTACTTACCTGCTACTTGTATGTCATCTAATTTCAAGAGCAGCTTTTCAGTGAGAGCAGCCAGTGCAGAAAAAAAGCTCTGAGCACACTCAGCAGCACAGTCCTGTAGGGACATCGGAGATAAGGGAGAGGAATTCTTTTGATAATTTCATCTCCTCTCCTTTTAATTTGGTTCCAAAAGAACTAGACAAGTATCCAACCCTGGCATTCTCCAGCAGGCACAGATAACTGGCATAAGGCTTGAAGTTGTACATAAAAGGGTCTCAAAGCATCTCTCTGCAGTATTAACAGGACATAACACTGCCTGATTATCTAAAGTTCAAAAAACTGTAGAGTTCTGTTTACAGGTAACCAGTAGTTACAAATTTGGGTTAAACCTGATAAAACCAGCTGTAAATGCAGACAGCCTCTGTCCAAAGCAAAGGCCTTTTTGGAATTTTGAAGTGCTTAGGCCAGGTGTTTTTCTAAAACAGGGTATTTGTGTTTCTGTGTCTGTACAGAGAGGCAAGAGAAGAATGAGCTGTTACTTTGGAATTAAAATTTATATATACTCTGTATAGACAGTATGGAATTTGGATAGAGTGGCCTGAGAGCAGTAAACAAAAAGCCTTAATGTGGAGGAACAGACATTCAATAAACCCATGGGGTGGAGGGGGAAAAGTGTTTTGGTTCCTGAATCTCTCCTATAAATTCTGCTTATTCCGGTTCTTAATCTTGTGTATAAAAGTGTCAATTGTTTGCACAAATGAAACGCAAATAAGAGAACCTCTAGAGGATGTCACCACTGCCCCCAGTAACTCTACCTACCATTAAGCTCAAAGTCAGTATGCTCTATGAATGATACAAAAGATCAGTTAGTTCCACAATAAATCTATGGACATGTACATGTGCATATGTATTTATGTCAATGTTGATCTAATCCTGATAATACATAACTTGCAAGTTAAACTAGAGATGAACAGGATAGAGAAGAAAAAATGTACCCAAAATGCAGTTTCCTTTCCAAATCCAACATTTAAGTTCACACTAAGCAAGAGTTTTGCAATTACCTGCATCATCTTCATGTTGAGGTGAACACCATCAGTTTGCTCTTTTTGCCTTTTTATTTCCTCTTGGCACAAAGCCTCCAGCTGAAGGGAGTTGTTTGGGTGTCCCAGGGAGTAATGCAATTTTCTCCCGTGTACAGCCTTCAAGCAAAGTCGTAAGAAAGAAATGTCCCCAGTAAAAGAGTCATAATAAGGAAGAAGTAAAACCAAAACTTCTTATATAAAAGAAGTATTCAGAAAGACAAAGAAAATGGAGCTATTCTTTGGCTCTCTGGAGATAAACCCTGCAGTGCAGTTTGCACCAAATTGCCTCTCTGCTGGAGGACACGGCCTCTGGTCTCACTTCGGGGTTTGTTTTCAGCAAATAATCACCTCTCCTACCAAGCAGTAAAGAAGACTTTTTTATATCTCCCTGTAGTTGTAATTTTTTTCTGAATTTACCTTAATACCCACAGCATTTTCTGCATTATCTCCATCATGATTCTCCTCTCAGTTCTAACATTGCTGGGCAAAATATGAACAATAGTAAGTAACAGTATATCATGATGCACATGATATAGCTCCTACAAAGCAGTGCACCCACATGGTAGGAGCTGTGTGGCCATTCCACAAGGTCACAGCCCTTACAGACCTGACAGTCCAAGTGTAAAGTGACAGGCAGAGCCGACAAGACAAGGAAAAGGCAGATCAGTGCTGCAAGAAGGGAGAGAAGGGACTGGGTTCCAGGAGATACAAAGCTTCCAAGCAGAACTACCCAGACTAACTGCAAACACAGAAACTACATCTCAGCTCAGCAGGGAGTGATGAAGAAAACAGTGAGAATAAGAAAAAGAACATTTTATCAGATGCATTTAGCACTACTTACACTGGAACGTTCCAGTATGTCTATGCACATACCTTCACATCCTCCCACACTTCCAGCTCTCTGCTGAAGAGGTGCTGAATCTGACCAGTGGAAGAGCTGAGTTTCTGCTCATGTTCTTTCAGAAGACTATCCACTGCCAACTGGGAGACAGAAGAGAGCTCCTCCTCAAACCACTTCAGCTGACTCCGAAATTCTTTTGGGAAATGATAGAGTATGCACATGACATAGAAGTATTCATTGCAAGGAAAAAGAACCTCAATCAGTCCAGCTGAGCACACACTCAGGGTCAAACAGCCTGGAATTTACTCTCTTTGACATTCTGTCCCTGCTATTCCTTTTTCCAGGTCCAATGCTTTGAGAAACATACACTTGCTTAAAGATGTGACCTGTACAGGTCTTTCAACTTAGTCAAGTGCCCTTCTGCTAGGCTGTTAGTAGCTGAGAATACATAAAAAGAACATTGGCTCAAGTTGCAATAAAATCAGCTGGAGTTTGTCCACCAGTCTGATGTATTACAACAAGGACATTCTTGGTCACCGAAATTTTCAGCTTACATGCTAAAAAATTACATACACAAGAAATTAGAAAGTCTTAACTGAATGAATTTACCTCTGAGACAGAAATTGTAGTAATCATCTGCCTGCCTTTTGCATGACAGTAACTTCTGTCTGAGCATTTCTGCCCAATGCTCAAACGTCTCTGGTAGATCTTCAGGCATTCTCATCCGAGGTGTCTTTTCTTCACAGAAATCCTGAAGAAGGGAAAGATAAACCAGAAAAATGCAAACAAGTCACATCTGGGTATTTTAACAGCAGGAGAAGGAAGAAAAATTTTTGAATGGTCTGGCAAATATGGAAAAGAACCAATTATTTCTCCGACACAGAGTAGACCTATGAAAGCAAAAGTGACTGAAGAGCACAAGGTTTTCTTACTTCACCACAGCAGAGCAAGGTGTTATTACCTGTCCAGAGAATATTCATAAGAATCCCCTTAAGAGTACTGAAAACCAACAAAATTTAAAAAAAAAAAAAAAGGTAAAATACCATCACACCATAGAGTGATCACAGTGGCAATATTTACTGGTTTTCAAACACTATGTTAAGGTTCATTTTAGTGCACTTCTCAGAGCATACACAAACAGTCAGAATGCCCAAGATCCTTCTCTCTCATTAGCACTGATTCTCTTCAGAAGCAGCCAGGACCTGGAGCCATTGTAAATGACCACTGGAGAGCACTGTCACATCAAAAAGCAATTGCAGCCCACTTCCTGGGCCCAAAGCTTGCCTTGGGAGCTTACCACATATTTCAGATAAACCAGAAATATCTGAAGGTGGGTCTAACTGTTTACTGGAATTATTTTGAAATGCAATGTGGACTAAAATTCCCAAGTGCTTAAACACCTTATACATTAATTTGAATAGTTTTCAATGGCACATATGAGATATCTAGGTTCTGTAGAGCACAGCTGCACATATCAAAAAACCATAGGGTAATTTTCTTAGAGAAGGGGAACGGGACCTGTTTGCTTCTTTTTTTATTCCTATCAAGGGAATATTGAGCACAAGAATGAAGTGTATAAAATGTACTGGTCTTCTTAGATATTAAAATAATGGAATGACAAGCTATTTTACATTTCCCACCCACTTCTTGTCAATGCGCAAAATGGGGTCCAGTGAGACTTCCCATTTCGGACATTAAACAGAATACAACATACGACCACTATCTTCATTATTATTATGCTGCAAAAAGGAACTGTTTTGTAAGCACTTTGACTAATAATATCAAGGTTAAGTACCTCAAAATTCAATAGTGAACTCTATAGGGTCACAACGATAGACAGACAGACAGACAGATATTTTTTTTCAGATTAAATTCTTCTGAAAATATCCATGACTTATTCAGACTTTGGAGGCTTCTTTTCAAATATCTGGTATCTCTCATTCTTAACAAGAGATTTGGTGTCTTTCTTTTCACTAGGAAGGAAAAGCATTAATTTGAAACTATCCACAAGTGTTTTCCCTCTCTGGCTGTTGATTTAAGTTAGTCAGTCATATGACGGGCACAACATTGAAGCAAAAAAAAATGAAAACATATAACTCCCAAACTAGTATTACATGTGTCCTGGTTCCAGCCAGGACAGGGTTAATTTTTGCAGTAGCCAGCCCCCTGGAGAATAACATGCAGGTTATTCTACATCATCTCATGTGACAGTCAGGGGCAGGGGCAGGGGTACTGTTGGGGGTTTCCTCCTGGTGAGCATCACATGTGAACGTGTGCCTCTCTCGTGCCCTTTGATATTCATATTGTTGCTATTACTGTGTGTTTTCTTGTAGCATTGTTGCTTCCAGTAAATTGTTCTTATGCCAACCCATGACCTTTACTTGTTGTGCCCCCAGTTCTCCTCTCTAGCCTCCAGAGGGAGGAGGAAGGGCAAGTGAGTGAATGGCACATGGTTTGGAGTGTTTCAGTGGAAACATGACATTGGGGAATACCATCCCTAAATCAAAGAATTATCTTCATGTTGTTGTGAAGTTTCTCAGGATTCTCTTCTAAACTCTCAGCTGTTCCTAACTTTTCTGTTGTTTTCACTATTACACTCCCTCATTTCATTGATCTGTGGACTAAGGTGAAGACACTGCACCTGAAAGTTAACCCACATTTAAGGGCTAGTCTACATTTCAACAACTTTAGAATCCAAACCAGCGGCAGAAAAAGGAGAAAAATAAAAATGTTTTTCAAGCCAAAAACTGAGAAAAAAATCCCAAACAAAACAAAGCTGATCATGTGGACGTAAATAGGTAAGAGATCCCAAAGGATAAACATAGATGGAAAAAGGCTAATACAAATAAAGGTGAAGAATCTGTCAATGAATAGGGAGAGGACAAACTTTAGGTAAATTTCTAGCATAGGAATATTTTAAGTGGAATTCCTCCTCACCATTTTTTTGCTTTCATTTCATCCCAAGATGATTTCTTCATGATCTGAGCTGCATGTGCATAGGATACCTTCTTTTTTATTGGTGGGAGAATTTCTTTGATGCTAACAAGGAAAGAAGAATAACATTGTATAAATGCCAACTGAAGTATTTTTTATACGGCTGTATACTTTGTGTTCTTATGTTTCCTTACAATATGTAGGGAACAACTACAGGAACAATCACTAACTGAAGTAACCCAGAAGTGGCAACAGCAATAAAGGTTAAATGCTGAGGATGTCACAGAAAATACAGGATAGATGAGAGGAGATTTAAAACAATGAGGAGGCAGGTGAGTAGGGAGAATGAATGGGCTACATTCATGGTCGGGGCTGTGACAGGGACTTGGAAGTGTGGCAGAGACTGAGGACACTTTTGGAAGTGGCTGGATGAGTTAAGCTCTGCAGAAGAGAAATCAGGAAATGGGAACACTACATAGGGAGCATCTGGGATTACTACCTGTGATCTGTGCTCACCTTCGAATGGATGATAATACACTGTGAGAAGGATCTGTTCTAATTCTTTTCTCTATTCCTTTTCCCTTTTGCTATCACAAACACTCTTTATAACACTGTTATCTCATTCTGCAGCTCTCACTGGTTTAAGAGCCAAATATCATCTTATTATTGCAATGTAAAGACGTCCAAGAAAAAAAAAATTGAGATTCACAACTCTCTCAGAACTGGCAGTGAAGCCACTGATCTGGGACATGCTAGACTTGCACAGTAGAATGCTAGGAACTACAATTATCGATATCAAAATAATATCAAAAAAATACAGGCACACCTGGTCCAAATGAACGTGAGTGATCATTTCTCTCCTGATTTAGTTCTGCAGACTCTTTGGATGGGCCAAATCTGAAACAAAAAAGAGAGCTAAGTGACTATTCAATATTCTGTTATTTTCTGTTCTATACTATATGCTATATACTATATTATGTAGAGAGCTAGGCAAGTTCTCTATCCCTACCATGTGTTAAGTGCAGTTAAATTCCTGAGATGATATTTAATAGATAGGATTACTTTGTCAACTGAGAGTGTAGATAGAAGGACTTCAATGGAACTAACTCACTGTTTAACTGAAATTTTGGAATTTCTACAAGCAAAACTGCATTAAAATACTATTTGCAAATCAAACGTGTCATACTCTTAATTTCACACTTTGTATGTTTAGTCAATCATGTTGCATTGTCATGACCTTTTAACTAAAATAAGGCTCTAGAGGACAGAAATTAATTATCTCAAGTTTATCATTGTGCTATAAGCTACATGTCACTTATTACTCAAAAAGGGGTGTTTTTTGCTATAAGAAACCTCACTTTTAAAAAGGAATCAGTCTCAGCCAGACTGATTCTTAGAGTGATCAGATAGTACATGGTAGTATTACCTATGAACGGTCCATTCAACAGTTCTGGATACACAAGGTATTCTACAAAATACAAATTCAGGAAAACCTTCATATGCTTCTGGAATATAAATTTTAAAAATACTGTTGTGTAGCCTCTTGTAGGGTTATCACGAGCCTCATGGACACAAGTGGTATTTGTATCGAAGAAAATATAAATTAAGAGAAGGACAGAAGAATACCTTTAGGAAAACAAGTACTTACCCAGCTAAATTTTGCATAACACTTATTGCCAAATCATCAAGTGCTGACATATCCATTCTGCTTGGTTTTAGCAAAGGGAATTTTTCAGGATCCAGTCCCATCACCATTCTTTTGCTCTCATCTCTGAGAGCCTCTCTTTGAACAGCAGCAGCAGCAATGGAGCCTTGTAATGTCCCATCCACGGCAGAAGTGGTAAGGCTCTCCTGAAATGGGAATAAAAATGGACCCCTGTTGACTGCAGCAGGCAGTTAGTGAAAGCATTCCACAGAGTGACTGACTACTAAAGCAGATCAGACAATATTTTGCTTCACAGGCTGAAATAAAAATGTTTGTCATTCCAGGAGCAATGTTGTTACAACTGTACAAACCCAACACACTTCAAACCAGTTAAGAGTAGGTTCTCACAATCATCATAAATAGATATACTGATATTCTCTGGAAACAGTGATCCACTGAGATTACAGAATAAAGACAGACTGTCCAGGAAAGGGAAGAAAGAAAACACAACCCATTTGATAAAAACAAAATCTCTTCAGGACAAATTTGATTTTTTAAAAATTATTTCAAGAAATACATGAAATCTATATCTATGAATAGTGCTACACCTAGAAAACAAACTCAAGAACTGAGCAACTCATTGCAATGCCATGTGTCTTTAGCATTTTGTAAAGTTTGATTTTACTCAACCTCTTAAAAAAAGCTGCTCTAATGTTACAGTGTCTTGGGGAGCACGACATAATACAGATTCTTTGTTCATTTGAAAACTAAAAGCACTGATTCTGAAAAGCCTTTAAAACAGTGTACACAGGGGAGTTCTCTCAATATTAAATAAAATATAGAGAATGTAATTGCTATCTGGCATGTGGGATCATTGTTCTTTTTAAGTAGCAGTCAAGATACTGACTCCTCTTTTTCAGCTCTTTCAACACCTCTTTAGCAAAATCATACAACTCTTCAGAAGATGAAGCCTGAAAGACATGGCAACACAGGTGGTATTTACTAAACGAGTTATTCTGGCCTTTTTAAACATGCTGACTCTTGCAAACAACATCACCTCCCTCTGTTCTGTCACCAGTCCATGTACACATACATGGAAGCCATGAGATTGTACAGAGGCTGAAGTTTTGGGCTGGCAAACAGGAAAAGAGGTACAAGACCTCCCTGAGCAAAAATTCTGTGATCCCACCCCTCCCTGCTCCCCCCAAACACAAGGTCTACATCAAAAACATCAGTTTATACAAACATGCACAGTGAGTCAAATTCATTACAAACCAAAGTAAATACCACTTTGTGTTCATCAGAACTTACTTCTTTATCTGCAGCAGGATGAGCACAAGCATCTCTCTTCTGCTGGAGTTTCTCCAGATGAGACTTCAATGTCACTGACTGCAAATTGGAATTTGCTCCCTGAAGCAGAAGCAGATACTGGGGAAGTGAAATCTCCATTCAGGGGATTTTCAAAGGTTCCACTTTCAAACTACTAAAACCACTGATAAAAACAGGTAAAAAATCCCTGGTATGCAGAGGAGAAGCAGAAAACAGCAATTCACAAAAGCAACACTTCATTTCCTTCCCTGCACCATACAAAAATGCTGGTCAATTCAGATGTAAATACTCAATGTGCTGCAAGGCCACAGTGTTACAGCACAGCTGCAGCAGTGGATGTACATTGTTAAGCCAACAGTGGCAGAAAGCAGGTTGTGAATTAACACAGCAAGTCCCTTAATGTTTGTCCTCTCTGAATTTGGTCAAAATCTCTTGAACGGTAGAGAGGAGAAATTCTTATGAAGAACTTAAGCCAGGTTTTGATGTTTCCATTCATACCTCTGACTTGATTTGCTGTCGTAGCACTCTCAAGGATCGTCGTACCTTCTCCACAAAGGCTCGACTCACAGAGTCATCAGCAAACTTCCTTTCCCACTGCTTGGTAAGCTCAGCAGCCTACAAAGAATGCCAGGATCAAGAGAAAGGATTAGGTGATTTTTTAATTTTTAACTAATAGACCTTGCCATCTCTATTTACTTTTCCATCATGTAATTGCCAAACAGAACAGTCTTACAGTTCTAATTTGAAAGCAGGCTGACTGCAAAGCACATGTGTCAATAGAAAACAGCAATGAAAAGAGTGGAACTCTGCATACCTGCTCCAAACAGCTGGATTCCATTTTCTCCACATCTGTCTTGATTAAACTTTCAAAAGAGTCAATTTGCTTACTTTCTTCCTGGAGACATCTGTTGAAAACCTTTACCTCCTCAGAAGAAAAGTCACTTCCCTCTGAAAATAATCTGAAAGCAAAAGGACAAGCAACTGGCTGTGAGTCTTCTTTTTCTCCAAGACTGTTTTAGCTAAGCAGCTGTAAAACATAGACATCAATACAAATGTGATGAAAACAGTATAATAATGGTGGTTTAACTCAGTTGTTTTTTAAATAGCAAACTAGGTGAATAGCGACATAAACTTTAATTTTCCTGCTCTGCCTATGCAACTGATGCCCAGAAATAGGTCACTGTCGATAAACAAAACTTGAATGAAATCTCCATACCTGCAAGTTTTGAGAAAATCTACATTTGAAGCTTTTAGCTTTCCTAAAGCTTCCTCCAAATGGTGCTGGTAACCCCTCACAGTAATCCCAATTGATTCCAAATGATTGTGGAGCTCTGATTGCAGATTGTTGCTGGAAAAAGCTGGCCTAACAGGAAATTAAGGACATGTTGGAAGAGGAACTCACATGATGATTTGGCAACTGCTGGCTGAAAAGACACGAACAAATGTGGGAACCCAAAAGTGATTCAGTGAATTCTGAAAGCAGCTCCCTGAGCTGGGATGGTTCAAATGAACACATGGGAGGTTATCAGCAATAGCTGATGCTATTGAGTAGTTTTCTTCAAAACCAGTTAGTCAGTTGCAATTACTATGCAGGTTCAATAAACTAGGTTAAATCTAAACACATATCTTTTCTATTTAAAGACTGACAGCACTTCAAAAAGAGAAAAAGATTTCCACACGTTCAGACCTAATTTTAATTTTTCACAGAGGGAAAATTACATTCTTTACATCTTTCCAAGTTTTATGGAATAGACTTCAGAATGCAAACCAGAAACATCTCAGACAGCAATCAGGAGTATTTTACTCTGGAGACTGAGAGCCAGAAGCACCTGTGGCACACTTACTGGTCACTCATAGGAGTGTGGAGAAACTCAAACTCCAAGCTGTGGATTCGGGAGTCTAAGTTTGTGTTGAGGTTATTGAGCTGATACAAAAATTTGGAAAGTTCAGCTTTCTCCTTTTCCAGGCCTTCTCCCAGCCCTGCACAGTGGCACTCAAGACGTTCTTTATGAAGTGACAGTTCCCCTGAAAAGAAGTTTTTACAATATAGATATTATTTCCTGTCTACTGTGGGCTGCCACAATGCCCAGTCAACCTATGAGCAGCAGCAGCAGCAAAAAACCCAGAGCCAGACCTCACAGTAGCTAAACCATAAGATAAAATGCATTCAGTTTGGTTTCTTTGACTTTTCTCCTGTGTTAAACATCTATCCTTAGCAGCTCCTGATCTATTCAAACCACAAATATCTCTTGTTGGCACTAAGTATTCTTTTTCCTTTATTTGTGGTCATCGCTGACATCTTCATTATCTCTTTGTTATCTATATTGTTACAAAAGTAAAGGTTATCTTTTTAAATGAAAAATACATTTCTCCCTGGTTTCATGAGAGAAAGAAAAAATAGTTTTGGTCTCCCTTCAAGAATGATAGTTGGATAAATCAAGAGCCAGCCAATCACCTCTAGAAAGCTGCCAGAAAAAGCACCTGTCCTCTTTGAGGAAAAAGGGAAACTGGACACTTATTTGCCTGTTCTCCTGTGAGAGAATTTTTTTACTTTACATGTTAAAGACCAACAAACCTGCCTAAAATATTTTTTCTCACCATAAAAACCTGACAATTCTCATGCCAAAAAAAAAAGTTTTGAATAGTGGCTGCTCTGTGGTTGCTCAGTGCTAAATCCTTCCTCTCACCTTTTCAGAAGCCTGGCCCTAGCATTTTGGCTCTCTCAACTTGCTAATTCTTTTCCTGCAACAATTTTAAAATGATGTTTTGTACATTGCAAACTCATGTTCAATAATTTCAAGGTGAATGAGAATTCACAAACATTGACAATACAATGTTCTATATCTTGTACAATCCAGTGGTCGATCAAGACCCTGCTGTCTATTTCTCCAAACCCAACACAGCACAAACCAGGAAGAGCTCTAGAAAAGAAATGTAATTTTAAAGCTATATGAGTAACACATTATACTGGCAATTTGTAGACATTCCTCACTGCTTCCTACTGCCTTCTACTACTGAGTCAACTAAGCTGAAACAGATTTTGGCCCACTTATGATCATCTCTAAACAAAGACATGTGATGCCCAGAGTCAAAAAAAAAAGGCAGTACTAGCTCGAATGTTGTAGATATTTGTCTGTATCTCCTCCTGCTTTTGGTGATGCAACTGAAGATGCAGCAGAAGTATTGAATTCAGCTCTTCTTGCTTGGAAGCTACAAAGATGTGGGAGTTGGACAAGGATTCTGCAAACCATTTCTCCAAGTGTTCAAAAAAGCAGAGGCGAATCCTATGATTGAAAAAGAAACATTACAGTGAGGAACAGTAAATAACAAATAAAAATTTATCAAATAAATTAATTCTAAGAATTTAACTTCTGACTACAGGAAGATACTGATTTAGGGCCATTTGCACAATACTGGCAGAGTTTTAGAGCTAGCTGCATCCTACGGAGTACCAAGCTTTTTACCTTCAAGGCACTGCAGGGAATTTGGGCAAATTACTTGTCTTTCTGCACTATGTTTTCTCACTTAATAAATCTATGTAAAATATGAATGTTCTGTAAAGGTAAATGCTTTTGTGGTTCTTTGACAGGATGGATGCAAAGCAATAGAAGCATCTTCTCCTATTTGTATCAATTGCAAAAAAGGAATGACATTATAATTATACAGTTATAATTTTGTAATTAAATAAAGTTTGATAATTTTTGCCTCTTCAGTTCAATGTTTCTTCTAAACAGCTGAGATCTGTCTGTATGTAAAGGAAAGAAGAGAAGCTGTTTTCTGCTCACCTTTTCTTCAGCTTGACAAACACAGTTTCTTTGAGGAGTACATATTTCAGGTACATAGGAAGTGACTCTTCTTTTTCATATTTTGCAAAACAATTCCCTGTCATGTCAGTCTTTCCTGGCTCTTCAACTCCAAGGACAGTGTAAATGTTTCCACTCGTGGTAGAAATTATCTCCATGGCAATTTCAGCCCTTCCTGCCTTGCTGCTGCTGGGCCCTGCCTAGGAAATAGCCAGATACCGTCACCTGCTACCTTGAAAGGGAGCAGCATAGAATCAACAGTGCATAAGCTAATCTAAGAATCCCAAGGATATTTAGAATGCTGTTCTCATTCTCAATCTGGACAACATTTATACAGTGCTGGCAATATTTATCTGTACTGTGAAGGCTCAATAGGCAGAGTCACCAGTGTTTTAAACAAGTTTTGATACAGTAATAAATTAATGGAATTAAAGACTTGGAAAACTAATACTTAGGTACAACTACAGCTTAAATCCTTCAACATGGCCTGAGGACATTATGATGAAAGATACATTAGAAAAAAAATAAATCTGTGCAAAGGGTTTTTACAAGGTTAAAAGTAGAGCAAAAGGAACAGATGTAATCTGTTTTCTATACTCCATTTGTACATAAAAAGGATCTAGAGCCCTGTGTGCCTTGTGTACAAACTAAGCAAAAAAAGACTTTTCTATTCATCCCCATCCAAAAGACTTCCTATTCCTCCTTTTATCTTGGGCAAGACTGCCTTCACCTTCAAATTTATTCTCCTGTTCACTTATCTGTGCAATGCTTACCCCCTGTTCTGCATGCTCAGGATCAGTTTCTTCACTTTTGTGAGGAATACTCTCCTCATCTTTTTCCTCTTCTGTTTCTTCAGTTTCCTGTGGTGGGTTTGTTTCTCCATCTGATTGTTGACAACTGTCTGTCTCCCCTGGCACTGGCTGAGGAGCTGATTGTCCTGCTCTGTGCTGGACTGGGGTGGCCTCGCCTTGAGCCCTGGGGGCAATTTTGGACACCACAATATAAGAAAGATTTAAAGCCATTAGAGAGCGTCCAAGCGAGGGAGAAACAGAAGACGGAAGGACTAGAGGGGAAGTTGAATGAGGAGTGGCTGAGGTAATTTGGCTTGTTCAGCTGAAGAAGAGGAGACTGAGGTCACACCACATCAGGGTCTGCAGCTTCCTCAGGAGAGGCAGTGACGGGGCCCGAAGGAACAGCTGGAACTGAGTCAGGGGAAGTTTAGCTAGTTACTGGGGAGAGGCTTTCCCCCCAGAGGGGGGTTGGGCACTGCCCAGGCTCCCCAGGGCAGTGGGCACAGCCCCAAGGCTGCCAGAGCTGCAGGAGGGTTTGGACAACACTCTCAAGCACAGGGTGGGATTGTTGGAGTGTCCCTGCGCCCAGGGCTGGGAGGTGGACTTTGATGATCCTTGTGGGTCTCTTCTAACTCAGGATATTCAATGATTTTCCTCTTTCACTTCCTTGCACAATGCTCTCAGCTTGCTGCTCTTCTACATGTTCAGCTTCTGAAGCTTCAACTAGTTATTTACAGTTAAGGCAGAGTTTTACTGGTTAAAGTTCAAGGAAATACAGATGGATAAAAAGCAAACAAAAATACCTGTTTGTACCACTGAGGTATTATTTTGATCTTGAACTGTGGAGACACTCTTGCCTTGCAAGGTCTAAAAGCAAAACAACAACAAACCCCCCTACATCATTTTAAAATATCTCTTCTCAAAATATAACTATTTCAATAAGTTATCATAGTCTTGGATGGATCACCTATTGTCTAAAGAACTTGTAGCACACAAATTTATTAATACAAGTTGGTCATCTTCCAATTTTCTGTTTAAAAGGCAAATTAATTTGCTGAAATGCAGCTTGTAACAAGATCTTAAACAAGAAGAAATTTTCTTTTTACCTGTCTGAAGATTTCCTTCACATTAAAATGCTGGCTGACAGATATGCTGTAAGAAATCAACTCCTGCAAAACAGCTTCTGGGAAAGCCAGTACTTCATCCATTACACCTTGGACGAGTGTCTCCTTTCTGCCAAATTTCAGGTCATTGTTTAAGAAACTCAGGAATGTATAGAAATAAAATTGAACATGACTGCAGTGCCTTTAAATCCAAATCTAACTCTCTGACCAATCTCATAAAACCTTTAGGCTCAACATTGCACTCAGTTAGACCTTGCCTTGTTTGTACAGATTAGTTCATTCCAAACATAGAAACACAGAATAATTAAGAAACATTCATAATAAAGCCTTTCACATTTTTCCTTCTGGATGGGAAACCATTCAAGACCTGTGCTTATATAAGGAATATTGTAAGTGAGAGGTCAAATTACTGTCTTCCATATTTATTCTGTGTTGTGCTCAGCTTTGACTGAGCTTTTCTAGTTTATTTTCATTTTACTTGGAAATAAAAACTAATGGTTCAAGCCGAGTATCGATTCAAGGAAAAAAATCAATGTGCACACCTGTTTTCATTTACATTTACATTTGCTTTATCTCCTAAAAAAAGATAAGTTATAGGGAATTTATGTACTCTTTGTGGTAGGTTGACCTTGGCTGGACACCAGGTGCCCACCAAGCAGCTCTGTCCCTCCCCTTCCCAGCTGGACAGGGAGAGAGATTAAGATGGAAGACCATAGGTTGAGGTAAGGCAGTTTACTAAAGCAAAAGCTGAAGTTTGAAAATAACAAGGGTTATACTCTACTTCCCATTAGTAAGTGGTGTCCAGCCACTCCCTGGGAAGCAGGGCTTCAGCAGGTGAACACTGTAACCACCAAATGTCCCCCTTCCTCCTCCTTTCCTCAGCTTTCATACCTGAGCTGACATCACATGGTCTAGAATATCCCCTTGGTCAGCTGGGGTCAGCTGGGCTGGCTGTGTGTCCTCCCACAGTCTTCCCCTAGGTTGGGGCAGGGAGAAAAGCTGAGGGACAGTTCTGATGCTGTGCCAGCTCTGCTCAGCAGCAGCCAAAACACTGAGTGTCACCTTTCCACTCCGAAAGCACAGCCCAGCACTGTGAGGGCTGCCATGGAGGGAATGAACTCCAGCTCAGCCAGACCCAATACACTGTTCAAACGTCCACATTGCATGGGCTCTGCAACCTCACAATGTATTTTCACTTGGTCCATTACATTTGTGGGTTTTAAATTGTTCTGATGGGTAACCACAATCCCGCTGGGAGGTGCGTGACGGTGTGTGCATCTGCCCCTCAGCTCCACACTGCTCTTCTAACATGCCTCTGATCTTACAGACAGAAAAGGGTGTGAGAACAGAGCTGCTTCCTCTTGGGCTGTTTAATCTCCACACTGCTGCTGAGATGTTCAGCAAGGGGAAAGGTATGTGCCAATTTTTATGTGACTTCAAAAGCTGCAAATGCCTAATCATGAGAAAAGTAACAAAAAGATTACTAGAACAAATACTTTGGCTATCTGAAAGTTAATAGTGAATTCTAGTCCTTGCAACTTTGAACAAGGTCAAATCTGTGAGCACAGGTGATGGTGCAGACTTGTGATTCCTGTAATTCAAGAATCTGAACTACTTCCTCTACCTTCTGAATGTATTGCAATGCTGATCTGGTGTAGTTTTTGTGTGATGCCAGTCTTCCTTAGCCCTACTCATAAACTATGAGTATTAGTTACATTAATGGTGTTCAGTGTGTACTTTATTTCATTTTACATTCTTACAGGGAGTAACCAGCAGTGTTTTTCCACACCTTCACACTACAGTATAAAAACCACCTCAGCAGTACAATCAACATTAAAATAAGCATTACTCTGTAAGTTTACAGTACAAAATTCTTACCTAGTTCTAATTTGATCTAAAGAGGAAAGGGTCTCCTCCAAATAGTTCTTCAGCTCTTCTTCACAGTTCGCCATTTTCATTTTTTCCAAAATTATATCCAGATCAACTTTCATCATCTAAGGCCACACAAAAAAACACAAGTAAAAATTATCTGCTATATACTAAAATCTCCATGACTATTTATGGTTCAAGTAATTTAATTATGTTCATATATTCTACAACAAGAAGAGAAGCTATCTTAGCAAAATTCATCGCCTGTGAACACCTTCCCTAAATAATTAACAGCTCTGACACTGCCATCCCAATTTGCTTGTTATAACTATGAGAACTTGACATCCAACCAGACTTTACACCTGCACAAGATTTTAGAATAGGAACTTGCAGCCACTTTATCCAGAAAATATAACCTTCATCACTGTTGCCATATCAAGAATATGACACGACTGTCTATTCAGTATGAATCAAGCAGATAGCAAAGATGGACCTGGAACTGACATGTAGAAATTCCAGTAGAAAAGTCCAAGATTTAGTTTTTAACTTTTGCATTGAGATGTCCTTTCTTTACAACCTAGCATACCCTTGCTTTTATGTTTATACCTGTAAAATGTTATCCTGTTCCCATCTGCATTCATCTCCTTTCTTCTGAAGTTCGTCTTCCTGCTGGGACAGTTGGAGTTGATGGCCATCCCAGAGGCTCATGGCCTCCTGAAAATAGCTGTACAAGCCTTGACAGTGCTGATCGTGCTGTTTAGCCATCTCCTTAAAGTCTCTCTAAAGAATATCACTTAAGTGAACAAGTTATTTTTAAACTGCTGAGAAGTGCAATGAATGAGTAAGAGGATGGGCAATATGAGAAATGGCTGCCTGGAAGTACACTATCAATATTCAACTGGTGTCTTTTATCTGGAGAGGAAAAAAAAACCCATCCAAGTAAACTGGATAAAAGCTGAGAACACAGAACCACCAAATTCCGCCATCTATTATTTTAGAAACAAGTGCCCAACCTTTTTCATGTACAGAATCAAATGATCAGATTGAAATAAATCTGGGAGATCATTTAAATCTATTCCTTTGCCTCTAGGCAGGTTGGGCTATACATCATTCATCCCTGACATACGTATTTCTATTACAAATATAATATTTCTCTATTACAAATATAATCCAAACAACTATGAACTCTTCTCCTTGAATCAAATCAAACTTCTTTTCTTTGTGTGTTCAGTCCCTCTATAGACCTCACTTTAATGTGACATAACAGCCTGAGATGCAGATGGCACTGCAGGCAGGAGTGCAGGAAGAACAGTTTAATCCCAGGGAATAATAAAATGAAATGTAATAAACCTACGTCCATACGATCCAGTTCTTCTTCAAACCTACTTTCTCAGACATCTGAAGCATGTCAGAGTGCACAATTTCAACATCTTGTTCTGTGCAAACATTCATATCCAACAGGCTCATCTAGACAACAAGAATGCCAAGCTATTGACTGCATATAACAAAATTTTGGTTTTTGGCTTTTAGGGAGTGTGGGTAAACTTAGGGTGACAAAGCTGTGACACTCACCTTGCAGACCTGCACCTTTTCCCGACATTTGCCAAGGACACAAACACTCCCCAAGACTGTTATCGGGGAGCCCACTGAAGGGGAGCTCGGAGCTCGGAATCTGCGGTGCCGCACAGCTGGGCACCGTGCCCGGCTTCTGGCAAGCAAGGCTCGAGCTCCTGCAGTGTTCCTAAGGGGGTGAGCCAGAGGGGTTCCCCGAGAGTGTTCTCATGGGGCCCAGTGAAGGGGAACTCGGAGCTGGGAATCTCCGGTGCCGCTCATCTCGGCTCTGCCCCACGAGTCTGGCAAGCAAGGTTAGAACAAGGATGATTTCCTACAGGCATAAGCTGGCAGGACTGAAAGTTCTTTATGCCAGTGGAGTCCCCCAGGGGGCACATCGGCTGCACCTGACACACCCTGGCCATGGCCATCCTCCTCCTGGGGATATGCACTGTCACTGGAAATCGACAGCTCATGCCCAGCATCTGGAGTGAGACTCCCAAATTGAATATGGACGAAGATCCCCCCCAGGCAAAAGGTGGCAGGACTGAAAGGTCTTGATGGCAGTTGGGTCCCCCCAGGGGGCACAGAAGCTGGACCTGACACACACAGGCTATGGGCGTTCCCGTCTGTTGGAAATGCATTATCACGGCAAATCAGCAGCCCACGCCCAACATCTGGAGTGAGACTCACAAAATTGAATACGGACGAAGATTCCCCCCCATGCAATAGGTGATAGGAATGAAGGGTCTTGATGCCAGTGGAGCTGCCCAAGGAGCATGTAAGCTGCATCTTACACACTCAGGCTATGGGCATTCCTCTCCGGGGGAAATGCATTATCACTGGAAATCAGCAGCTCATGACCAGAGCAGGGAGGGAGACTCCCAAAATTGAACGCATATGGAGATTCTCCCCAGGCAAAAGGTGGCAGGACTGAAAGGTCTTCATGCTGGTGGAGTCCTCCAGAGGGCACATCAGGATCACATTAGGTGGGACCAATTCAGCATTTAACCAGCCACTCATCACATGAGGCTACATCCACAGTAGGCAGAAGAATATATGCAAATTAACTTGCCAATGAATTCATGAGAAGAGATCAGGGTAGGATGTAACAAGTATGGAAATTGACCAGCCAATCAAATGATCAGATGACATCACAGGGAACAGAAGAAGGCATGCAAATCGTCTGGTGACCATGTGAAAACACAACAGGTAGAAGCAAATTAACCTCCCAAACAGGTAGAAGTAAATTAACCTCCCAAACGAGTGATCAGCTGACAGCAGAGGAGGCAGAACAAGATATGCAAATGATCATGCCAGTCATTAAGTTGACAACATCACAGGAAAACAAAAGAAAAAAAGAAGAAATAAGAAAAAACCCTAACCAGATAACCTAGCCAGAGGGGATGTACAATACACACCCATCACCTGTTTAAAGGTGACTGATGCCACAATGCCAACCCCAATACACCATCAGAGTTCTTTGTCTCATGCCCACTGCTTGGGCAAGTGAGGTACATGACAAGTGTTCAGGAACTAGAGGAAAGCATGGAATATCCCAACACACCTTCCGTAGGGATCCAGCTTGCCCATCCCTTGAGAGAGGAAATCCACTAGGGTTTTGTTTTCCTTCACACACTGGCTGAGCAAAAATGTATGGAAGGGGTGCAGGGATGAATCCATGCTGGATGCACAGTATTGTGGGTTAAAGGGGAAACAAGTTATCAGGTGAGAATGGTGCTCAGGAATGACCAGAGCAGCAGTGCTTGGCAGAAATATCCTCCTACCAAGTGATATCCAGAGTGGGAACCAAGCCAGATGCTGAGTAACACTGTCATCATCGCGGCACTTCCAGACAGGACTCTGCTCCTGGGGGCCAGGTAGGAGCTCTGGTACCCTTTGACTTCAGAGGCATTTCTACTTCTGGCAGCTCAAATCAAAGGCTGCTGCCAAAAAAAAATTGTCACGGCCCAACTGTTGAAATCCATGGCTGGAATCCAAGCACCCACCCCGCAGTCACAGGCAGGCGGGAACAGACTTTGTGAGGGACACTGCGATGGCCCCAGCAGGGACGTGCCAGGAAGCCACCTGGCACATTTCCACTTATCCCTGCCGGGATACTGGGATATAGAAACATATGGATGGATGAGGGCTGCTGGGCAGGGCTTTGGTTCTGGCTCCTTCAGTCTTCAGGGCTTCGGCAGAGATTTCTGACTCAGTGCAAAACCGAACAGTTCATCGGCCTTCGTCCAGCACCACACTGAAATGGGGGAACTCAAAACACCTTCTTCAGCAATGTTCATCCAAGTTGAAGAGACTGGAAGATTTGCTTAAGTTCAGCTGTATTTCCTGCTGGGAAATCAGAGATAGTTTCAACATCCAGAAGATCTCCATACATATGCAGCTGCTGCTACAAGAACCCAAGGCTTTATTTGGCCTTTGGATCCCTGGACAAACTTTGAGGCACAGGGTAGCTCTGGTTGTGAGCTGGAGCAGAAAGGAAGTACCAGAGAGTGGCAGCTGATGGCCAGAGCTAAACAAGGTATTAGGCATTGCACTTCCAGCAGTGCTGCACTAATGAACTCAACATTCAAGCAGTGGATCCTGCCCTGGGAATAATGGTGAATGTAATCCCTAACTGGCTGCAGATTTTTATAAACACATTCACATGGTGGGACACACTTAACATGGCTCTAATCACTTCTCACTCAGGTCATTGGGTTCAGCTATTCCACATCTCAGCTGGTGCCAGATTCTGCTTTGATTCATTTAGTATTAGAAAGGAAACAAAGAATACTTGCTTATAGGAAAAAGCATATGGATAAAAACAAGTGGTTTTTGACATGCAGAATCAAATGATCATTTATGACCAGGAATCTGATGAGGGTCATCAGAAACACCACCAAGCCAAGAGGCTGCTCAGGTTAGATTAAAGGTTAAGAAATGCTCTGAAGTGATGCTGAGTAATTGCTGCAAGGAGAAGAGAATCTGTTGATTTTGCACTGTATGCAAGGATTGTAAACCTCTGGCCATTTCAAGACTGAGCCCAAGTTTAGGTAATTTCTTATATAAATATGTAAGAAGGAGAAATTAATATTTATATATCAAAACAGTGCTTGCATTAAAAAGATCTTTCCAAAAATGGGAAGAGAAACAACAACTCTTGTGGTTCTTGATAGCTTTCTCAAAGTGGGTTGAAAGTTCGTGAGAAGCAGTTGGCCTCCCTAATAATAACTTTCCATCACACTTGACATTTTAGACTCGTTTACAGACAGGTCAAGAGAAGACATTTGGAATAGAATCTCTCTCAAGCACAATTTAAATATATACCTGAATACTATCTATGGAAATGCTTAGTACATCTGATGTGCAGAGTCCACCTTAAATTCAGAGGGTTTCAGGCAGCTAAGGACTGAGCCAAGCCCCCTCCAAACCTTTTAACAGCTCACTGAACAGCAGGCCCAGGCCCACAATCCACATCCTACCTCCTCCTTGGATCACAACAAGTGTCTCAAGGACTCCTCTTACAGGGAGCACCTGGGAAGTCTCAAGAGATCTGGACTGCACAGGTACAATCCAGCCCATAATTAAAACAAGGCCAAACTCTCTTGCTAATCAGACCTGTAGCACAGCCACTGGCAAATACAAAGTTGTAGGTAAAAGCTTCAAAAAATTTTATATGTATGTATATTATTTACATATGTATACATATATATGTATATAATTTGGGATCTCCAGCTTCAGAGGCAAAACCCAGCCAGGATCCCTGAAGAAAAGAATCTTAAGAGTATCCTCAGTTATTACCACTGTCTGGTAAACACAGCCTATAAAACATAAAACACAACCCAGTTCCAAGCAGTGTTAAGGTTCCTCTCTAACAGCCTCCACAGGATTTAGCCAGCTTGCCCCTGGAATCTCATGCTGTAGATCCAAAATTGAGGGTTCAAAAGATGGAAGAATGAATTTCCAAATACAACAGAACGAGCTGAACTTCTCTATGTCTGGAGAGGGAAATGCAGAGTGCTCTGGTGTCATCATGGGAGTGATTGAAATGGAAGAAGCAGAAATACCGTGGGAAAACTGCACTGAAAACAGTCTGAAGAACTAGAGGAGCCTTAGTGACAAGCTGGGGATGGCAAAGCATTCTTACACCAGACACACAGGTTCCTACAGAGGTGTCCTGGCAGTTCCTCACCTGTGCACAAATCCTAAATGCTCAGGAGCTTGTGGTGAGGAGATGGGCTGAAACATCTGCAACAAAACTATCACCTCTTCAATTTCCCTTCTGCTTAAAGGAGCTGGACTTTGAACACAAACCTGGTAAATAACTCTGATTACATCAAATTTATTCATCCTTCCTCATCTGTCTCATCCTTCCTTGTTGTCTGCTGGCAGCTCACCAGTCCTCACTCTTTTACTATTTACAGGTCAGCTTGCTTTTCTCAGCTACTCTGACCTTGTTGGAAAGGAAGCACTGGTGGTTTGCTCACTGTTGTCTCTGTAATGCTCTCAGTGATGTGGACACTAATAGAGAACCTCAAATTGGGTGTAACCCTGCAAAGCCTTTGCCAAAATATTACTGCTAACATTTCACAGCTTGTGTTTTGAAAAGCTTTTGGATGCATAAACAGTGCTGTCCCCTAATAGACAAGGCTGTAGCACAGAAGTGGTCTGTGTTCACCAACCCAAATGCACAACAGGGTAATATGGTGTTTTTACCATCTGTAATAGCTTTACCACAGACAAGCAGAGAGCCAGCAGTGATTACCAAAGAACTATGTCAAATAAAAGGCAGTCACAACCTCCCTAAAACCCCTCAACTGCCTTCAAATGAAACACCTCAGCTAATCAAAATACCTCTCAATCATATAAAATTTCCCACAGATACTAAGAGAAATAACAAAAGTTTTACTTAGAGCTGACATAAAATGAGTTTTCTCGATAGAGATCTAAAAATGATAAACATGACAAAAAGGATATATCACAACATGAATTACACAGCTTGAAAAAGAGCACCTGCAGAGCAGCTACTGAAAACTGCATTTAGCAGAAAACCAGCTTTTTTGAGAAGCAAAGCTGTTTGGTGAGCAGTCAGGTTCAGCAGTGAAGTTCAGCTCTGCCAGGCTAGCCTTTGTTTGTAAAGCCCTGGGAGTTATCTAAATAAATCACTTAGCAGGGGCTTAGCTCTCACCTTATGTGCTAGTAAAGAATTATTAGAGAACAACAATCACTGAATCTCCAGACTGAAACTTGAGTCTAAACCAGTCATGCTTAAGTCTGAGACATTTTCGTGATCTAGAGCCATGTGAGTAATTAATCATTTTTACAAGTCTTTGCAGGGGTGACACAACACTCTGGCTGTGTCTGGGCATTTCATCTGCAGAACACTTCGTATTATGTGCTCTACTGTCTCCCACAAGCAGTACTTTACTTGGGGCCTATTACACAGCCTGTCACTATGTCCCTAAATTGATTTGTTCCATGACCAACAGGACCCCTCAGTACCATGGTCAGGTACTTAACTAGTTTTCCATCAAACACAGTCCTAGTATTAGAAGATGAAAACATTGATCGCACTTGGACAATGTCCTTTGACCATCTGAAGCTCAGCTGAGAAAAACCCATATTGTTTTCTTCTTGCAAGAATTAATCTCAGCCTGACCTCCCATTATGATGGATGGATGGACAGATGGATGGATGGATGGATGGATGGATGGATGGATGGATGGATGGGTGGATGGATGGATGGATGGATGGATGGATGGATGGATGGATGGATGGATGGATGGATGGATGGATGGATGGATGGATGGATGGATGGATGGATGGATGGATGGATGGATGGATGGGTGGATGGGTGGATGGATGCCTGCTCCACTTGGGAAACCCAAAACTCTCCCACTGGCTTTCCTTCCAACCTTTGTGCCTTTCAACAATCACTTCTGATACTCAGATACCCTACACAGACATTTTCAAACCGGACATTTGTTCCCAATTACACTGAAATCAAAGTCAGAGCTTTCAATACTTGAACATCGACTTTTCAGCCACATGGGAAATGTGACAACCTTTCCTCTGACCACAGCAAATCTTTTTCCCCACTCACAATAACTCTGATTGCTGCTGACAAGACATCTCTCTTAATTTAACAACATAAGCAACTACTTCTTTGCTTTCAAGTCCCCTGCAGTCTTTCTTAACTGCAAAGAAACAGCCTTGCAAGATTCCAAATATGTTTGCCCTTCCTCTCAAATTGGCCTTTCCACTTGGCAGGATTTTCCTCCTCACACAGAACCATTTCATTTTGCTCTCTGACTCTTTCTGTGGAGTGCTGGTCTGTCAGGGGGTCACGAGGGGAAAAAGACAATAAAAAAGCTTAACTACAGGAAAGGAGCCTAACATCTTTTTCTACCAGTTACCAGAAAAATTACTTTTGGAAGGTGTGAAACATACTTTAGTATACCATCACATTGGCAAGCAGCATTTTTAAAATTATTTGCTTTACAAAAGGTTCAGTCTCCGAGTTGTTTTTCTCATTTCTTTCCACAGCACACCAGGACAACTCCAAATCAGAAACCAGAATTTAAGTCCATATTTCCTGAAACAATGGGCAGGAATTTTTACCAAATATATTTGGGATTTCATTCTTTTGTTTTGATTTTTCTGATGAGAGCAGAACGCAGAGCATATCAGAAAGCTCTGCTACTTAGCAAACACACCTGCAGTTACAGATGTGACCTTAGTTCTGAGCTTCTGTAGCCTTTACAGCACTGCGCCAAGCATGGAATGAAAATGCATTTTTAATATTTTATCTGTCAGCAGAAATGAGGTTATATTAATTATATGTATCTATAAAGTGAGAGTTAATGTTCTCACACAGAGAAGCAAAAGGCTTCCTACAGACACATGAAGAAAGCATCACATGCAGGACATGGCATGTATTTTGTTTCATTTTTATTAGATATTTTGTAATTTCACCTGAAGTATCTTATCTAATTTTATGCCTGTGTTCCAAGCTATAGATACCCTTCGAGAGGGTGAATAATGATGTGAAAAATAACCATTGCTGTTACCTGAATTGTCACAACATAGATGGCTAATTATTCTCAGAAGACATCAATATATATTTTTGATTAAATCTGATGTATTGCAACAACCAAAAAAATCAAATACTATAAAAATTGCAATTTCTGCTGTCAGTAGCAGTATTGATATGACAGTTATTCAGTTGATTTTCTGTTCCAGTTTTCCATAGATACATTTTGTAAGTAAAGAAAACATTTGTCTGCATTTACCTATTATGCAGGTGGTTGTTTATTTTTAAGCTGTTTTGGTTCTATTTTATATAAATTTACTTCAATAAGATGAGCAACAGGACTTGTAAATCAGAACATCTGGTAAACCCCTGCAGTGTGCCAGACAGTCTTGTGCAAGAGTGATCACTCCAACTGAGTGCTATTTGCAGTGCTCTTTAACATTATGCCAGACACAGTGATTATAAATATGTAAAATCTTAAAAGGATGGAAGTAACATCATAGCCCTGAAATCATCACCAAGTGTCCATGTTTTCTAAAGTCCACAGATGAATCACAAGCAAACTACTGTCCTGGCAGGAGTCAGAGCTCCCAGAGGGAGAACATGCCTGATGTTCACAGAGGGAGAAAAGGAAAGGGAAAAGCAACATGGAGCAAAACCTGCAGATTTATCGTGTTCTATGGGCTACTCCATTGTCCAAGTGACTACGTAGAGATTAACTGAGACACTTAAGGGTGAGAGGATTAAACTGCTCTCATTTTCAAATGCAAGGTTGGAATGGACTTCAGAAGAACACGAGAACAATGTTATTTATGGTTAGGCCAATACAAATATTTTCTGTCATTCAACAGTTATAAGGAGGAACTAATGGCAAATACTGTCTCACTCTTCACTATTTAGTGATGGGATTTTTACAAACTAGGCAAACTGCTATTAAATTATCTTGTACTAACGTAAGCTGATGTTTCAGAGAGGTATTTCTCTGGCTGGGAAACTGTGTTGAGCAGCAGGATTGAATATTTTTCACAGTTTTATCTGACACAGAAAGCTGCAGGTGCTACACAACTTATCCTTTATGATTACTCTTATTCTCATCAAAACTGTCTCAAATTTCAGAGTGAGCAAGAGAAGCCAGAGAGTAAAGCACAGAGGTCACAGAAGTTAAGGACAAGTTTCAGAGGAGCTATTGGAAGGTTGTCCCCCTCACCTCAGGCACATGAAACCACTGAGAAAACTGTTACTACCCCCAACAGAAAAAGAGGCTGAAGTAAAATATTTAGGCCAATTTCTCCAGCAGCAGGAAGCTGGGAAATGACTGTCGTTGCTTCTCCATGTAATTATGTAATGGTAAAGTTCTACTGACTGCCCAAGTACGACTTTTGAGCAGATGGCTGTGATACATGACTTAGTGAATGGAAATAAATCAGATCCATTCATGGTGAAGTAACGTCTCCAAAATAACTGTCCCACTCTATTGCCTTACAGTAACAGCCTTCCAAAAGCACAACAGATAATACTACAGCCCCAACTGCTCTGCTGTCTTACAGTGACTGGGAAGGAGCTCCTGCATTGCCAAGATCCTTCTCCCACCTGGTTCAACAATACAGCCACCTCCATCCAGTAGCTCAAATGATCAAAACCTCACTGATACAGTGCTTAAGAACCTTACTCTAATTTCCTGCATAATCTTTCTTACAAACTGCTTAAAATTAGGCTGCTGTTGCTAAAGACTTTATTAAACTAAAAGTTTAAATAACTGTCTTGCTCTCAGTCCTCCAGATTGTTATTTCCTGGAGGCACTTACACAGAAATCAAAGATCTCCTTTGCTAGAATTACAAACCGGACTCTCCGTACTTTGCTCTTGCACCTTTCCATTACCTTATTTATTATTGCAGCCTCTCTTCTCATCTGTCCTAGTTTCAGTACCTTCAGTGCCTTCAACTCAGGAAGCCAGAGACACTCACAGTGTTCTGTAACAGACCATGAGGCTTGGTTAATATTTTTAGACTACTTTCTCTACCTTCACTGAATCCAGGCCCCTGAATTTCTGAACTGTGCTGGTCTAAATGTCACCAGAAAAATTTCAACAGCATGTCACACTAATGGTAGAGTTTCATCTGGCCACATAATTAACTCTGCTAAGTAACCCAAGCCCTGAGGAGCAGAACACCAGGGCGTTACCATGAAGTAATGCGGAGTCATCAGCCCCAGCCAGAGCCTTGGAACAGAATGTTATAGATCTAATATCAGCCAGAGAATGGTGCCAAACTTCTGCAATCTTTGCACATTCCACAGTCATCTCCCCCAGACAAAAGCACACATGCCTATCTGCTGGCTGCCAGGGCTGTTCCCGCACCCTCCATGACAGAATATTCCAGGCAGTCCCTGCTCCTACACTTTGGGGCTGGTCACTGACGCCAAATTCTCCTTCTCTTCTCACGTCCTGTGTCTGCAGCCCAGCCCATTACCATCAATGCCTCCCTGGCCAAAAAAACCAATACCTCATTCCACCAACACTAGGAGATTCACTCCTGCTCTCAGAGCCTCTCAGTCCCTGGTTACATCCTCTACCATCTCCTTGAACTTCACTGCTACACCTACAGTTTCCCTCCTGCTGAGCTTCTCCTTAATGTAGTATTTAAAGCTCTCCTTATCTGGCCCAGTTTGTCACTGGATCTGATAATGCAGCTGGTTAGAACACAGGGCAGCACCACCACTGTGACCCTCTAGTTACCCTGTATTTCAATAAATTGAGGTGAAGCCAAAGGGCTTGTTGCACATCTACACCTCCTAAAAACCAGGAGTCAGGGAACAGTGCCAGTCTGCCCCTTATGCTCTCCTCATCAAAAATACTGGAAAGAGTCCCTCCAATAATATCCATAAACTGTCAAGGCAATATATTAGGATTTGTACATATTCTGAAACTATTTCTGTGGAATTCCTGGGCATTTAAGACCATTGTAAAGTTAACATTTATTCTACACAGAGGGGAAAAAAGTGCTTGGACGTTTTGTGGTTTTTCACTAAGAGATAATAGGTTGCAACACAGTACAATAACATCCATTGTTTTATGTAATTTTCCACCTAGACTGTTAGGATCATCTAGTAATTATTTTTGCAAGGTGCTAAAAGAAATATTCGTCACTACATTTGCAAAGTACTACAAATAACTGAGTTTTCCTGGTTTTTTTTTTCACTCTGTAATTTATGCACAACATTCACACACTCTTTTGCAATGTACTTTTAGGAATCAGTGTTCAAACCTCATCAGAGGTAAAATAATGTGCATAATTGTTCTGTCTTCCTTTCAGAAAGTGAACTGAATGGGGCTCAGGGTTGCACTACATTTATATTTATAGATTTGAATTTATTTTGGTCCTTTACCAAGCTGCAAAATTACTTACTTTGATAAAACATGAATTACTTTCACAAATGATCTACAGCTGCCAGACTGAAAACACCAGCAGTCTGGTAAACACAGAAGTGTTTACCATATTTCATGGTTAGAAAGTCTTACACCGAGACAAAAGGACAACACACTGGTCTTGTTGCAGAGCAATGCCCAAACCCAGTAGTGCTTCATCAGCCCATCCTTCCATCCGGGTCTGCTGGGGCTGAGACACAGGTCCAGCCACATGTAACTGGTTTGGGGTCAGCTTGCACTAGAAATCTGATATCTGCTCCTCTGATGACATAAGGTTGGAAAAATATCCTATATAATACTCAGCTTTTTTCAGAAATATAACTTTTACTTGTCCTAGTCTCACAATTGCAGTATTTAGGTATAAAAATCACTATAATGAATTAATTAAGCATCAAATGGATCTGGAATACTTATGTTTGAAGCATTTTGTTTATAAAACTAATTTTACTCCAGCCAAAGTCATGAATTTATCTTTCTCTAGATGTGATGAAGCTAAAAAGATTTCATAGAAACAGATTTATCTGTAGCACATTAACCTAACTGGAAAAGTCAAAAACTTATGCCCAAAACACAAGGAACAGCACCTTAGCTCTGTAGTTTAGATCTTTCAAATTTAAACTCATCTCATAATTTCACATGAGACCAGGTTTATTTAAATACTCTGCCTTCACAGGAACTCTTTCTTTATCTGCTAATATAAACTGTATTTTTAGGGCATTCTGAAATGAATTTCCTAGAATTTCACACACTGTCTGCAGTCCCATTGCTTCAGCTTCTCCAGCCTTACACCTTTTCTAGTAATTCTTCCTATCAGTAGATGCTAAGTCTAAGGATTCTGGAGATCATTTTGAAAGTGTGGAGTTCATATCACATTCACATCAAACTACTTTAATCCAAAGGTTAAGCTAAATATTTAGGGGTTGCTGTTCTCCTTAAAAAATTTGTGAGTTTGGAGCACATCCTTAATCGTGCTATAGTCTTAGATACTTGATATGGCTACTCTTGGCACATTTTAAAGAAGAATAAAGAAAAAACCAATTAAAACATCAAGAGGTCTGAATTCTCACTGAGTTTGACATGAAAGGTTAAGCAAGATTCTTCTCTTTCCAACATATTTTCCTTTCAGTGGATTCAGAGCAACCAGGAACTGATGATCAGGTCCCCACAAAATGACCACTGTAGCATCTTTCTTTGAGCTGATCTTCCTTGTGGGGCCCCCACATCCATCTAAGAGTTATTTCACATGACTGTGTACTCACTAAGCTCCCCTGGCAGGTGGTTCTGGCATCCTTTCCACTGAGCTTTCCCATAAAATATGTCTGTCCATCCTGCCCATTTTTCATGTCCTGGTTTGAATCATCTGCTGAAGCCCAGGCAGAGCTGGGGCTGTGATGTCCCTGGTCCCTATTTCAGCACATAGACCTGCATTCCATGCTCCAGGTTCTCACCCCTCAGCAGAAGAAAAGCAATTAACAATGCCATTTTGTTAATTACACGAATGTGGAAGGCCATGCTTTAAGCAGCTGTTATTGTATATTACTATGGTTATGCCAATTCTTTTCTTTCCAGCCTGCCTGAGCCCATATAAAAATTGTTTCTCAGGCACAGCACCATAAACACAGGAGAAGTGATGTCTTCTTGTGAAAGTATTCTTATGCCAACCCATATTCTTTACCAGCATCTCTAGAATTTCCTCTTATTTTCTGAAAGTTAACTTTGAGCAAAGGATGTTGACAATTCCCTGAGCCAAATCATTCTGGAATAGAATTGTCTTAAGGGTGGTGCATTATTTGGGATTTTCATCTTCAAACCCACTGCTTTGCTCACAAAAACATCTGACTCATTCTGAAGAGAATAAAAGAAGGCTGCCTGTAAGAGGTCCCATGCTCCATATACATATCTGATGGTGATGTACTTAAAATTAGGCTGTTACAATCACAGGACTTTTTCATTCTGAAAAGCACTGAATAGATCCTGGTTATTAATAAAAACATGAAACATTGGTAGTTAAAAAAACCCGCTGTACTCAGGAACACTGGCTGGCATATGGAAAGAAGACACTGGTTGCCAACTTGCAAATGCCCAGCAAAGGAGACAAGGGAATAGTCTGGCAAAGGCATAAAAGCCATGAACAAGATTTTCTTCAGAAGAACAGAAGTTTGTAAGGATGACCTGCTACTTCCCTTAAACACGTTCTGTTGGCACCCCTCTTACAAATGCACCACCTTCCTCCCTTCAGAATCTAATATCCAAGGCCTCTTCTAATCTTTTCAGGGGGAAAAAAAAAGAAAATAAGATATTCCTTCCCATTGTCTATACTAGAAGAGGAAGCTTCACAGTCCAGCCAAGGAAAATGAGTGATTTTTCAAACTTTTCAAGCTTTTATTGCAGGCAGGTATTATCTATAAACCCCATCAGAGTGATAGTTTTCTACCCCACTGAAGAAATTTTCTTTGCTTGCAGACCTCATTACAACTCAGAGTCCCTCAAAAAGCTGTTAGAGAGCCATCAGCACAGAAACAGAGAGGGCATGTCTGATGACACCAAGCTGCTGGTTCCTTCCCAGGTGTAGGTTACAGAAAACTCAGGGTTCTGCTGCCAGACTTTTTTGTCCTGTCCCTTGTCCTTTCACAGCGATGCCAACTGAAGTGCAAAAACCTGTCAGATGCACCTGCACTTCCATGCCCTGGGGGAGAGAAAGGAGATTAATCATGTCGCAGAGCACAGCAACTAAGAGCCCTTATTCCTCTACTGCCCAGACATGCACCACATCCATACCTTGTGTATGGGAGTGAATCAGTTGGAATGCAAAGATGTTTCTGTTCTCTCTTTCTGGGAGCACACCAGGGATTTGCTCACTGCCTGTTATTAAGGCTACACTTTGTGAAGAGTTTAGTCTGAGCCCTGGGAGGGATAAGTAATACCAATAACAACAATCCATAAAATGGGTCTCTGACACTGTGGTTTCCTAACTGTTACACCAGGATGTAACATACTCATCTGTGCAGTAAAAGCTACTATTACATATTTACAGCGAAAGATTGACATCAGTGCAAATTATAGCTCTGTAAAGGACACTAGAGAACCAGAGTTCTGGGACTTCAGAGTCCAATCCCCACTAAAACTGAGGGACAGACTGTGAGCAGCCAAAAATCTGCAAACTTCAGCCCCACCTTCAGCACAGAGGGCTCCAAACTTCATAATCTTAATTTATAGCCTCCAACTCTGAGTTTAAGCACTAAATTAGCTTTCTCTCAGCTCTAACCCTATCTCTGAAGTCCCCAGATAATATATATAATGATGTGATGAATTGTTAAATCCTTCAGACATAAATCCAATCTTTATAACCATAGGTCAACCCCCCTATAAAAGTAAAATATGTGGCTTTGGATCATGTCTGCCCACACTCTTTGCTGTAAAGGTGTAGATGCCTAAATATTAACTGCAGCCCACATCCTCAGGCTCCCCTCAAATGTAAGGATGAGGCTGATCTCTAAGTGACATGGGAAGCAAGTAAAACACACAAACATCTGAAAATTTAGATTGAAACTGAAAAATATAAATTGAACATTAATGAAATGCAATATGTATAATTGAACATTAATGAAATATGCTATTACTGAGCATATGCTGAGTGAAGTCATAAATCTTAATATAATGAACTCCTAAAACTGAGTTTTACTTTGGACATCAGTTTCTACAACAACACAGAAGACCTTCAGCAGTCCTCAGCTCTCCTTTTAACCCCTTAGTAGCTGAATTTGACAACAGAAGCCCTAAATCTGAGCCCAAATAAATGCTTAGTAATATCAGTATATCGATCAATCCCTACAGCAATGAAAATAAATGAGCCCTGCCAGACACCTCCCTAAAACTGAGCATCACAAAGTTGAGTCACAAGTTTTATAATCTAACTGTAATTCAAACCATAAATTTAATTTGGAGTCTGGAAGGGGGATGAATCATTTAAAGAGAAAAGATGCCAGGCCTCTTTGAGCTCTCAGGGCCCTTAAAATCCACAGAGATCTTGAAGACTCATCTTTCCCAAGCTTGACCTTGACCCCAGCCTCCAGCATAGTCACCTCTCAGGAAGGATATGGGGCTAATTCAGATCCTCAACCTTAATTGCTGCAAATAATAATTTGCATTTTTGCCATCATTTTCTTTGGTAGCAGAAAATTCCTGTAATTCAAACTGCAAAGGGGCTGTTCTGTCTCAGTGTCCTGCTTTGAAATGGGCAATCATGCTGTGCTTGTGCAACTCCCACAGGAGGACTGAGAAGAAAACTGATTCTCAGAGGCAGAGCTCATGTTGAAAGCACTTAAAAGAGAATACAACTATTTCAAAGGTCATTAAAATTGAAAGGGAAATGAGAATTTTTCCATGTTTTACATACCTTTACTTTTGCCAAAGGAAAGGGGATTTATCATGCTGAGACAATTCACTCTGCCAAACACCCAGGCAACCCTTGTTCACTGCAGGTGAACAAGGATCTTAACAAGCAGAAGTACTGAACGACCCAGATAAATAATTCAGATTCTTGTAAATTGGGAATGATCAAAACTGGGTGTTTACAATAAGAAAAAAAGCAATTTCCACAAGCCTCTGGCAGCTTTAACCAAAGCTTTCTCCACTACCATTAATATACAGTATTTTGCCAAGAGAATTTTTTTCCACATGGACTTTGAGACCTTCCTGCTGAATACATACCAGAAGCTACTGTTCAGTTCTCACTCCAAAATCAAGCAACAGCAGAAAAGTTCCAAAAATGAAAAAAAAAAAAAAAAGTGTCTTCTCAGAGCACTGTACACTCAGATCTACTTGTCACTCCTATGTACAGTCACATTGGTCCAGCAAGACTTTTCCCCCCGGAATAGACACATTTAAACAGACCATTTTTCCTTGGATATATAAGAAATGAAAGCCTGAAAATGTGTTAAAATGATTATTTATAGTAGCCTCATTGTGAGGTCTAAGAAAGATGATTCTTCATGTTACAAGAAAATTACTTCATACTGAGTCTGAAATAAAACTTCTGACACCTTTCACTGCTATTTTGCCAAACTGAGGGTGTTATTTGTCAGCCATATGAAAAGTGGTGACTCTTTCTGGGAGCCTTTATTAAAACTCCTGAAGGAGTAATGAAATGACTTAAACTGAAAGAATTTTCTCATCTTTCATTCACAAATTCACCAGAAGCCTGTGCTAATTCAGCCACTACTGTTTAACTGAGAATTCTTGTTTACCTCAGAAACATAATTTCTTATGTTATAAACAGATATATGTAAATTCATTCTCTCCTAAACTTACTTTTCTCCTGCCTGAGTCACTCTTTCTCATATTCATTTTCGTTATTCTTCTTATCCTGTGCCATCCTTCACATTAATCAAATCTTGCATGATTTCTTTTCTTCCTGTAGTTAAACCTTGTTTTCCCCAACTATGTTTCAGTAGAATTAGTCCATGCACTGTATGAACAAAAAAGAACAGACAATGTGGAATATAATTCATTTTGTGAGACATTTTATGAAACAGAAGTGACTTTTTGTCAGGCTATCTGTCAGTCCAGGCCCACATTATCCCAACAACTGTTTTCAGGGCTTCCACTGACTTACATTTTCCATGAGATCCCAGTGCATATGAATATGTCCCAAAACCCCTACCATAATTGGACTGACCAATGAGATTCTGACAATCCCAGGCCTGATTAGGCACAGCCAAGTCTCTGATAAGGCATCTGTTAGTCTAGAAATAAAACCCAACAGCAATAGTACAGTAACTGTGATGATCTCAGTGCCCAGGCAAGGCAGGGTTTGTAAGGAGAAGCTTGTTTTCTACCCCCTTTTGTAAAAAAAAAATGCAAGCAACTACTGAAGTTGGGAAATACAGATAAGATTTTGGATAAACGTGCCAAGATTTAATGAAGAGTTTATGTTGCCTGAAACCCTTGCCAAATTAAATGACTGCCCAGTTGATAATCAGCTAAAGCAATGAAAATCAGATGAAAAATAAAGTTCTCTGTCTGGAGACAACACCACAACTTTAGGTCCCTTGTGCTGCTTCAAGACAAATTAAAATGCTGGTGAAGCCATGTATCCTCATTTATTCATCAGGAATGTAATGAGTTCTGTTTTCCTAAAGGCAGCTGAAATCAAAATAAGGAAGTGGGGCGTTTTGTACTTTCCCTATTTTATATCTCTGTTTCACATGGAACTCAACTCACAAATGGCTGGGATGTGTCCCCACCTCACCCTGCTCCCCAGTTCCTCTTGGTTCCCTTCTCCCTGGCACTACAGCAGTATACTGTAGTACTGCAGTATTTTGTGCCACCTCCCAGAATCTATAATTTAAAGCAGAATTTCAAAGTCCTGAAAAAAAAGGGAAGAGCAGCAGAAGCTGGTCAGGATACAGCCCCACCTGCCTGTGTCTGAACCCACACTGTGCAGAGCCTGCAAAGGCACCACCTCAATGCAGCTGTGACCCTGCAGTTGGAAGGGGCCTCAAGTGCTGCTCACGTCCCGTTGAGCCACTCATGGAATGATTTTCACTCAAACTTCGCAGCCCCATGTCATTTATAGCAGCCCAAAAACTTAATTCATAAGAGAAATGAAACAATACAACCCTACCAAATTAAATATATCCATAACACAATAAAGGAAGCCAGTTAGGACTACTCATATTTCCAGTTCTGTTTGGCCTGAGTCCTGGCATGTTATTAATTAATAGCAGTACTTTTGATCTTCTGTTGGTTTTTTTTTGTTGTGTGCTTTATATATATTTTTTTCACCTCAGGTAGCTGGCCAGTATTAGCTGGGACTCACAGCTGCAACAGCTATGGAATGTTGGAAGAGACAAGTCTCCATACCATGTGTGGTAAAGTAAAGATATATTCAATCATGTAGCCTTAAATGTTTTCCTTCACCAAATGATAAATTAAGTTACAAAGTTTATAGTTCTTTTATATGTTGACCATATTTAGCTCCCCTAACAAGTACTTTCCCAGGCTTTAAATACTCATAGACACCTTTCCTCTCAAAGCTGAGTTTCTTTGTCAAGCTTGTAGTCAGACATAACTGAAAGTCTTATTATGAAACATGTAATACACATTTCCTTTATGTATGACCTTGAATAAACTCCATAAAATCTCAGAGCCTCCCCTTTCTCACAAAGCATAGTTACTTCATAAAGCACACAATGCAGAAAGAGTGACTTAAACTGTCTCTAGTGCAGACATTAGAAAGAAAATATAGCATAAAAATACTTAAGGTGCACAATCATTGGACCAAGTGAGGGAAACGTTCAAGC
Organism: Serilophus lunatus; assembly: GCA_013399895.1. Taxonomy (NCBI): domain Eukaryota; kingdom Metazoa; phylum Chordata; class Aves; order Passeriformes; family Eurylaimidae; genus Serilophus; species Serilophus lunatus. Next base: position 498,642 of record VXBA01003087.1, on the reverse strand, counting down.
ACATGCTTAAACCCACTCCTGTTCAGAGGTATCTACATTATTTCCCTTAAGAGACTCATTGTAAGTCCTTTCCTCAGCTAGGATCAATGTATATTTTACTGTATTTATTATTTTGGGTTAATGAAACTATTTGAGACTCAAGTAATGTCGTAAGACAGAAATATCAAAGTTCTCAGGCCTTTAGGACAGTCTGATAAAAAAATCCCTTCCAAACCCTAAGAGTCAGGACCATTAAAAGTTTCAATTAAAGCCTCCTTTATCTCTGAGGGTTACACATAACCATTTCCTGAATCTAGAACCAATAAACACAAAGACCATTGTAACAACTGAGGGCTCCTTCATTCATTTTTTACGTGTTGTTTATCACATATTGAACAAATTTGAGATTTGACTCAATTCTTTGATTCCTAGCCAACACCTTGGCAGAATTTCCAGTCAGTTCAGAGGAAAGCACTACACATTCAGTGTACAACTGGTGAATTCCTGGTGTCTGTATGAATTACTCCCACCACTTTTTTGGGAAGATACACCATCAGTAGCAGATAAAGTTGCCTAGTTTTAGGCTACTGTCACCTAAGCTCTGTTTGACAGGAAGGAAAATGCCCTCAGCATTGGTCTCTGATGATTTATTTCTTGCTCTGCAATACTCTAATGCCTTCCAGCTGCACTCAGGACAATTTGTTCATTTTACTCAGTAATCAAAATGTGTTTTGACTACTAAGTCCCTGTTTCGTTTTTTCTGTACTCGTTTTTCTTAATGGGAGTATTTTCCAGATGTTGTGCTAGTCCAGTCATCCAGGTCCTCTTCCAACTCCCGTGGAAAGTTTGCTCTCATAAGCTGTCATCAGTGGTTTGGTCTAATTTGTCTAATTAGTTACTCCAGCACAGTTACAAAGCAATATATAAGGCATCTGGAGCAACTCTGGGAGCAGACACACTCTCTGTTAGGTAAGTGTTACACCTCTCTCTACTCAGAGCTCTCCTTCAAAAGGAAAACGATGAATTGGAGCAGAAAAAACAAAGTTTTCTTTTTGAATGAAGATTTACTTTTAGCCCATGTTTCCATTTGACATATTTCGATGCTAATATTTCAATGACAGATTAAGATTAATAAAATTATGTTGCTTAATAACTAATGTCCTGCCAATATTTGGCTTTAGTGTATATTTGTCAATATTACAACTTTACAAGTAGTTGTGCTAAAGTGTGTCTATGTCCAAAAAAAGGACTGACTGCAGTCTTCCCATAATAAAATTCTCCGAAAGTTAATTCTGTTACATGTTGATAATAAATTCTTTTGGTTGTACTAAAAAATTTAACAGCTAATCAACTAATAATCTAGAGAGAATTTATAGAATAATTCTAAATTACTAATTTGCCCTTGAACAGTTTTATTATCTATTTTATCTTGTTATCAAACTAGTAGTATATAAAAATATATGTGTCGCATTTTTTTGAATTATGCACTAATTGAATTGCAGGTAGTGATGTGAGATTTTTTTTTCCTTTTAGGAATGATGTCGTACCTGAGAGTGATGATCATATGGAACATACTTTGTGTTTCCCTGGTGGTCCTTTCACTGTCCTTGATTCAAGAGGTGTCTTCTCAAGGTACTGTGACGCACAAAGTTGAGGGGAGGGTGTGTATTATACCTGACACACACAAAAAATGCTTCAAAAGCATCCTTATAAAAATACTAATTTCTAGAACCTTGTATTTACTCAGCCAGGCAATGTGATTGAGTTTTACCGTCACAGAATATTTTCATAAATGAATTTGTGTGCAGCACGGTCCTCTTTTTAGGACAAACTACATAAAAATATAAATGTAATGCAAATCACACAAACTAATTTCTTTTTCTCTAAATATACTCTACAGATCCTTTTGCCCTCAAACTGACATGTTTAGACCCGGCGATTTGCAGTATGATTTAAATGACAAATCCACATAAGTTAATCAGAAATATTTCAGTAGATTCAGAGAAATACCTTCTATACCTTGTTAAGTGCTTTGCCACTGTTATTATCACTGGGGCAAATTTTGGGAATCATTTTTCTAATTATACAGATTTTTCTTTACTCTCCAAGCTCTCTAATTGATTTCTAACTAAAGCAACAGTGTTCTGAAGAAGCAGAACTTGCAACCTGGCAAGTCCTGTGCAGTTCACAGATAGATACCAAGTTGTTATGGTGATAATATTGTGTATTATTTGCTGGTAGAAAATAATTTATTACCACTTGATAGTGGCAGGCCCAACTCTGTGTATGTGAGCAGCTCATCAGGGCACACAGGCTGGCACTGAGCCCTTGAGGACTGATGGGAGCCTCCCACTGGCTCAAGCAAATCAAGACTTTTGCTGACAGCAGCCAGAACCATTCAGGCATTTTCCTTAGGTGTAACTCTGTACCTTACAAGTCATAAACTTAAAACAAATAAACGAATTAAAAGGTATGGACTTATTTTCTTTCCACAAGTGTGCAATATATTGGCTACATATCTGTAAAGGAAGATGTTTGGCTTCTCTTTACAACTCCTGTATTAAGAGTCCATTAATGGCCATTAATGTCTCCAGTTATTCCCTAGTCCCACTTTGCTATTTGTAAAGAATTATAACAACTTGCTGAAAATCACAATATGTGTAATTACTTGTTCTCCCATGGTCTTCCTCCATCCACACACACCTTGAGCGTGTGCCCTTAGGAATTGTCTGTAGTGTTGTGTTACATGTTATTTGTTGTTATTTCCTTGTTGTTCCTCAATGTTTCAGCTGATTATCTTGACTCTGTTTGAGCTTGCTGATTATTCAGCTTCTTTGTTTGTATTTAGGGACTCTCCACTTGTGGTCCTGCATGTTTCATTTCCAGAAGAAGCTGTTAGCATGTTACCTTAGCAGGGATTTCACTTAGGAAGGGAGTTGTGCAGGGTGAATATCTGATCTGGCAGTAGAAGACAAAGCATTGCCAAGCTCAAATGCTCACAGTTTGACAGCAGACCTCTTGATGCCTTGCTTTTCTAATCTGCACCATTTACTTCAGCTGGCATTATCCAGCACTCTGGCAGTAAAGCCATTGTGGGATGAGCTAATGAGCAATCTCCTAATTAACAAAGAGACAGTACTTCGGAGAAGGTTGCAGGACTAGATCCCAGCTGTTCCTCACCTCAGCATTGATACCAAATTCTTCTCTGACTTTAAGGAAAAAAGAGATTGTAGAGGGTAGGAAGACTTTGGGACTTCCAATAGACGTGGCTCCAGGGATTTCTATTTATTATGACAGTGCTCTCCAGTTTGCAAGATAACCTCATTAGATTTGTTTGTTGTGAAGAACGTTAACAAAAGTAAGAATCAGACATCTAATGAGTCTACCCAGTACAGTTGTGCAGACATACCTGCAATCACAGGGTAGATTAAGATGGAAGCGAGTCAGCAAAGCAGCCCAGTGCCTGGCTGATACACTGCCTGCGGGCTGGTGTGGGGGCCTGTGCTCACATCCAGAACCAGTCCTCAAGGAGTCAGGAGTTTTCAGGAGAAATAGGGCAAGCCAGGCTCAGTGGAACTCGCCCTCCCTCCCCTGAGCACGTGCTGCTGCTGCACCTCAGGCTGGCTCAGAGCAAATCTCTGCTCCACTCCCTGCAGAAGGGGGCACAGCAGGCACTCAGTTCCCACAACACTGAGGGAAGAAACCCCATTCTGTAGGAAAAAAGAGAAACTTTACTACTTTGCTGCTCAGCAATTCCTTAAGCGTCATTGTGGCTTGGCAATGCTTACACAGTGTTGTGTGATTTTAGATGTGTCGAGCTGTACAGGGAGATGTGGGGCAGGGTATTCTAGAGAGCATGACTGCCAGTGTGATTTTAACTGTCACCACTACATGGAGTGCTGCCCTGACTTCAGGAAAGTCTGCACAGTGGGTAAGTTCCCCAACACAGCCAGTTCCTCCTGACAAAATTCCCCTCCCAGCTCCCCACCACACCAGGTCTCCTCTCTGAATGTTTAAATGTCTGTTAGTTCTGTGTCCTTGTTCCCTCTCATACATGTTTTGTTGTCCCTCTCAAGACCTCAGGGGTAACCTCTGGCAATGCAAAGGAAATCTTGTATCCACAGGTTACTGTCAAGCAAAGGATTTTGCTTTTTACAGCAGCAGAACTAGGCAAGAGGGGGAGAGATTATTGCTTGTTTTCTTCTCCTTGGTGCATTTGTACTGTATTTGTCTGTCTCTTATACAAAAAAAAAAAAAAAAGGAAAAATCAAGGTTTTGCAGAAAGAATTTCTGGCACATTCCAATTCAGATTTAAGAAGTGTGGATGCTGTAGAGACTAATCCAAAGCCAGAGAGTGTCCTTCCATGGCCAGACATTGACTTGGGATCAGAACCACGTCCAGAATTTGCTGGAAAGGATGGTTGGATGAGTATTACATTATCCTTTTTTTATATGCAAAACTGTACAGTGTAAATAAAGCCAGGTATTTCAAACTGTTTATTGAGAGTTAAAAATAATTTTCTTAGGAATCACCAATGTCAGAAATACGAGTGACTTGGATAACTGTAGTTTGTTACACTACCCTGTGGTTGCAGTAGGATCACAGGGGTGACATAAGACTTCTCAGATCCAGCAACACAGGCTGCATATTTTTCAAAATGCAGACACTGCTCTCCCTAAAATTCCAGGTCTGCTGCCCTGACACACACTGCAGACACTCGGCACTTCAGTCTCCCCCATCCTCCTCTTGATTTGTGAAGGTACATCAGCATTTCTCTTAGTTGAAAGTATTTACTAAGGCACTTCAATTATGTAGGCTATTAATTTATAGTGGGTCAGATTCTAAAGGTATTTTGGCATCTACATAACATTTAATCAAATGTTCAAGGCCAAAGGAAACCTTCCCTGTTCTACCCTAACTCGGTGAGTTCAGGCAAGGACAGCAGGTGCCATCCTGAAAGGATGTAGGTAGTCTGACTAAGCACTGCTGCCCAGTTAGTGTGGGATCAGTGCTGACTACATTAGAGAAAGGCCAGATATTATTTATGAATAACAACTGTCCTAAGATCATAAAATAAAAATGTTTCTCACCTATGCATGTATCAGACTGGTATCAGACTTATTCCACATCTACACTAATACAAAGATGCTCAGAATCTGCCTATACAGTAGTTCTAATTTTGTTGGATAATGATTTAAGTGTAAAACATGATTTTATGCCCTGAGTGTCACAGAGACAATGACTTCAAAAGAGATTTATACACAGAAAGCACTTTATCTGTAATAGATGTGCATACTCTTTCAAACATAATTTGGTCATTATTTGATATGAAATAGAAACACTGTAGCGATTGAAGTTGTCAGAAGTTGACTAAAAATGAAATATTAAGGCCACGTGGTTATTAATCATATCAAAACATGGTAGATACTCCCTTAGTGTTAACAATTTAAGAACTCTATGGAACAGTTCTAAACTAGTCACTGTGAGTAACTTGGTTACTTCACTTCCAACTAAATCGCAGTATTTGTCCAAAGACACCCAGCACACTTGGTTGTGACCTAATTAGGCCAATTATTTTTCAGAAATGCTTTGGCAGGCACATCACTCTTGATGCAAAATGGTACCTTGATGCAAACCCAACCATGATTGTTGAGATCACTGCATTTTGGTTTGGGAAATGGAAACCTCCTGTGATAGGAGCTGGCTAAAGTGAGACCACATTTTATTTCACTGTAAGCCTGAGTGGAACCCATACACTGCAGTGGCACAGGGCCCTTCCGACTGCACAGCCCCCCCAAACCCCACGCTGCACACACAGACCCTGCAGCAGACCAGGATAAGCGTCTGATTTTGTGGGGCTTTTTTATGTCATCTAGAGCAGGGGACTTCACTGTAGAAAGGTCCCAGTGTTTACTGTGGGGCAGCCCACAACCCTGACAGTGCTGTCCTGCCTCAGCAGGAGCCTCCTGTGAAGGACGGTGCTTTGAAGCCTTTGAAAGAGGAAGGGAGTGTGACTGCGATGCCGACTGCGAGAGATTCGGCAAATGCTGCCCGGACTATGCCAAATATTGTAAAGAGGGTAAGTAATTTCTTATTCACTATGTTTTTCAAAGATACAGTTAAACAGAGGTGTTTTGCTTTACCAGAAAACAAACTCTGTGCTCCCTTAAGACACAGGAAGTTAATGTCAACAAAAAGAAATACTGAGCAAAAATAATAAAATCTAACTTCACAAATAAATTGGCCAATTCTCAGGCACTTTACAAACGTGTTTAGAGAGATGCAGCGGAAGCCACCACCAAAACATGAATTCCAAGGGTAAAGTTTTATTTTGCATTGGGCCCTTTTGGCACGAGCCATGCTCTGATTCACCCAGAGTAACATGTGTAAAGACAGGTGCTGCACACCAGGGATAGGATTCAATGGGCTACAATTCCTTCCAGGAATGAGGACTCACCACTGCCTGTTCTTGTGCCATTGCCTAACCACCCTTTCTGGGAAGAAATTTTCCTCAATATCCGATCTAAACCTGCCCTGGCCCAGCCTGAGGCCGTTCCCTCTCTTCCTGGCCCTTGTTCCCTGGGAGCAGAGCCCGACCCCCCCCGGCTCCCCCCTCCTGGCAGGGATTGCAGAGAATTCCAGGAGCCCCCTGAGCCTCCTTTGCTCCAGGCTGAGCCCCCCCAGCTCCCTCAGCCCCTCCTGGGGCTCCAGCCCCTTCCCCAGCTCCGTTCCCTTCCCTGGACACGCTCCAGCCCCTCGGGGTCTCCCTTGGGAGGGCCCAGAACTGGGCCCAGCCCTGGAGGGTCCCCAGCAGGGCCAGCACAGGGACAGTCCCTGCTTTGGAACTGCTGGACACACTATTCCTGGCACAGCCCGGGGCCATTGGCCTTTTGCCCTCCTGGGTTCATGTTCAGCTGCTGTAACCAGCACCTCCAGGGCCTTTTCTGCTGGACTGCAAAAATGAATTGCAGTAAAAAGCCTCATTCACTTTACCAGAAAAAAGGAGGCAGTGAAGGAAAGTTCACCTCCCTTAAAGTCCTCACTCACCCAAAAAAGGAGAATAGCTACTCTGTGCATTGGAAGGCACCACCTGAACCTCCAGGCCACTTGCTTTGGGTCTCTGCAGTCACTGGCAGCATGTTAGAGATACACATCCCAGACTGTCCCCTCACCAAATCCAACACGGGAGAGCAGCCCAGAGAAATCCATCCTGTGGGGGAGGAACTGCAGGACCTGGCTGCTTCAGTGTTACGTGTTCTTAGTGCAGCAGCAGAATATGTTTCAATTCCTCACGGCCTTAAATGTTATTTAGGTCTACCTACAGACCCAAATCCCTTTCTGTGGACACACTTGACAGAAATGGCTTGGCACTGGCTCACTGCATTTACAGAGCAGACAACCTCCCAGGTAGCCAATTCCCAAAGCCTGCAGTGTGGCAAACAAGAGGAGTTTGGGATTATCTTTTGGTGCACTTCACCCACCACTCCCAGTCCCCTGGCACTGTGACAGTGTCTTGGCTTTTCCACGAATTGCACAGTAATGGTGACTGAAATAGAGTCTGTATTCAGCATTTTTGACCGAATGTCTAGAGGAGGATCAGTGTCTTGGAAGTGTCTGGAAGTGAATTTGCTGCCTTTGAAGTTGTTTAATGTCTCCCTCCTTCTGCTGAGATTACACACCAGAACACTCACTGTTAAATCGTTTTGCTTTTCTTCGGTTCAAATATAATGCAAAATTGATCTGCTGTTCCTAATCAGAGAGTTTCTTATGTATTTTATGAAGATCTGCTATTAATTTTTGTGAAAACTCCAACAAAAATCTCCCAAACCCAGCCTGCCACTGTACTCAATGTTTTAGTATTTATACTATGTGTGAATAACTGAGAAACCTGTTACACCTCTTGGAATAAATCTGCTGTTTCAGCACCTTCTGAACATTTTGTTCTGTACAGTAAAGCCAAGTGCAAACATATATCTGGACACCACTGTTACTTTCCCTATCCTATAGAAGCCCTGTATCCCCCGAATACTCCCATATCTCTCCAGCTACTCACCCCTCTGAAAGCTGATTCAGCTTCCAAAGGGATTTTATTCAACAACTACAATTTCTCTCTCTCAATAAAAGCTTCAGGATATACAGTCCAACACCCAACCTTCCTTGCTTTGAGCACCAGCTTGCTATGAAAGTAATTCTTTGATACCACGGTCATCACTTTGAGACAAAAATCCTGTTTCTTTTGTCAAAAGCTGATTACACAAACCTCTGGCAGTCACTCCTTTGGATGAATCAAAAAATTCAGCCTGAGCTCCATCACACTTTCCTCACAACTAAGTTCCACAAGGCTGTGCCAGTAGTTCGTTTCCGATTGTATGGTTTGATGCCCAAATTAATTACAAATGTTAGCTCGCTCACTTGTGTAGAATTTTCACTTCTAAAGAACCACAATGTAACTAAAGCTTCAGGGGATTACCACAGTAAATGCTTGGCTGATAGGACAGCTGAGTTCCACTGTAGTGAGTTGGTCCCAAGTCATCCATTGCCAATAAAAAACGTTGACAAAAAATAAGACAAATTTTCAGACCATAGAACTCCACTCAGAATTCATCTTCTTGCCACCTTGAAATTGTCATTATCCAAGAATGCCTCACCTTCAGCTTCTGGGAAAAACATCACTCCCATCTATGATGAAACATTTTGGGATCCAAAGGGTGGTTTTGCTCTTTTCACATGAATAACAGTGCAAAGAATCCCATAGGATTCTATAGGATAGGAAAAAATTAAGATTTATATGGAAGATGGTCACTGAAATTTTGCAGTAGCTTTCTTCTTAGTTGACACCTAAGTACCTATAATTAAAAAATAACCTGTTAATGGGAGTATTTCTCTCTTTCAGCACACACAGAAAAGCCGACCCCAAAGACTCCCCCAGAAAACAGATCAACATCTAAAAGGTCATCCACAGATGAAGAAAAAACCCTAGAGGAAGCTGTGGAAGGTAGGCAAGTATATGGGTGAAACAGGATGGGTGTTACCTGTAGGAACATTAACGACCATTTTCCTGCTCAGGAGATAGAAAGCCAGGCCTAGGCATTACCAGACAGTTACCAAGCTTGGAACCACTTGGTTTATAAACTAATGATGACAGCGAGCCCTCAAGACTCCAGAGGGTTGACTCAGCTCAGATGTTGGTTGTGGTGATGTCTCTTGTGTCTATACTGGATTTCCACACGCATCTTCCGCAAATGTGTTACAGACCATTATCAGTTTTGGACAAGGTCCATGGCTGGAACAGGAAGGGTGTTGCATTTTGGGACACGGATCAACTGGCAGGACCAAGACAGGAAAATGCCCTTGCAGGTTTTCCTAGCTTTAATCAAGCCAGGCCTTCTGCATCTTCAGAGAACACATGATTTACTTTCTCTGGCTGGAAAATATGTTGCTTTGCTGTATTCTTTGGTATGGTGCTCCAGCATTTGAAGTGATAATTCAGGAGATCAGTTTGAACTTGAAACCTAAAGTAACATGAATGAAATGAGACTAGAAGTCATAGTAGGTTAAATGAAAAAAAATTAAGGAAATCCAAATGACCATTAGCAGGATCCCAGTTGGTTTATGGTATAATACTCACACCGGGTGTGAGTAAAACATCTTCTGCAACACTCAGCTCATACCAAACACAAAATCTGTATCAAAACAGGCCTAACCAGCCAAACTTCAGAGAGAGAATACTTAGTGATAGACTGAAATGCATAAACATCTACTGTATCTTTGTGCTGAACACTAAGAATTTGACTCAAGTCAATGTAACTGTAAATACAAGTAAAAAGAGTCTTAAAGCCATAAATGACAAAGAGGAAAAACATCCAAGGTATGTAAGTAGGAGATGCAGTCAGAGCTTTGGATTCAGGAATTATTTTCCTCCTGTTTCCTCACCTCTCTCCTCCAAGTCCAGGTCATCAGGGCAGGATAATTATATGGAATGTAGCATAACTCAAAATAACAGACTGAGGAGGGAAGTGTCTTGTTAGAAGGACTATATTGTAAAGCATGGAAAGGGCAGGAAACACCAGGTGGCCTCACCTACAAGCACCAAAACAGACCCTGCAGAACCACAGCTGGGGCTGTGACTGGTTGGCCAAAGGACTTAAAACTGAGTTAAACTGCTGCAGAGACCCACAGAGACCAAAGGGCCTCACATCAAACCCAGTCCAGGTTAGTTTTGCCCTTCAGAAAAAACCTCCTAATTGAAAGGGAAGTACTTACTGCTCACAAGTATAATAAATTTATACACAACATCTACATGCGCTACAATTCCAGTGTCCAAGATTAATTTGTATTTGCTGTATAGATCCTGGCACTGGACTGGAAAAACAAGAGACCACTCCTGCTCCAACTACAGAACCTGCAGAGACAACCCATGCAGCCACCGAGGCACCAACTACAGAGGCAGAGCCATCCCCCACCCCAGAGGGAGAGGACACAACTCCTGACGCCACAGAGGAACCGGCGACAGAAGCAGATCCTGAGGCCACAGAGGAACCAGTGACAGAAGAAGTTCCTCAAACCACAGACACAGCAGAAGATATGAACCCAGAGGGCACAGAGGAACCCATGACTGAAGTGGACTCTATGGACATCTCCCCATCAGAAGAGCCAACAACTCCGGATGCAATGGAGGCACCAACAACTGAGGCTCCTTCTCCCACCGCTCCCAAACCTGAAGACACAACTCCAGAGGCCACCGAGGAACCAACAACTGAACCTGAATCTCCCACCACTCCCAAAACTGAAGACACAAC
>VXBA01003087.1:446028-487305 GCA_013399895.1 Serilophus lunatus | reverse complement strand
TCTCCCACCACTCCCAAACCTGAAGACACAACTCCAGAGGCCACTGAGGCACCAATGACTGAGGGTCCTTCTCCCACCACTCCTAAACCTGAAGACACAACTCCAGAGGCCACCGAGGAACCAACAACTGAACCTGAATCTCCCACCACTCCCAAACCTGAAGACACAACACCAGAGGAACCAATGACTGAGGCTCCTTCTCCCACCGCTCCCAAACCTGAAGACACAACACCAGAGGAACCAATGACTGAGGCTCCTTCTCCCACCGCTCCCAAACCTGAAGACACAACACCAGAGGAACCAATGACTGAGGCTCCTTCTCCCACCGCTCCCAAACCTGAAGACACAACACCAGAGGAACCAATGACTGAGGCTCCTTCTCCCACCGCTCCCAAACCTGAAGACACAACACCAGAGGAACCAATGACTGAGGCTCCTTCTCCCACCGCTCCCAAACCTGAAGACACAACACCAGAGGAACCAATGACTGAGGCTCCTTCTCCCACCGCTCCCAAACCTGAAGACACAACACCAGAGGAACCAATGACTGAGGCTCCTTCTCCCACCGCTCCCAAACCTGAAGACACAACACCAGAGGAACCAATGACTGAGGCTCCTTCTCCCACCGCTCCCAAACCTGAAGACACAACACCAGAGGAACCAATGACTGAGGCTCCTTCTCCCACCGCTCCCAAACCTGAAGACACAACACCAGAGGAACCAATGACTGAGGCTCCTTCTCCCACCGCTCCCAAACCTGAAGACACAACACCAGAGGAACCAATGACTGAGGCTCCTTCTCCCACCGCTCCCAAACCTGAAGACACAACACCAGAGGAACCAATGACTGAGGCTCCTTCTCCCACCGCTCCCAAACCTGAAGACACAACACCAGAGGAACCAATGACTGAGGCTCCTTCTCCCACCGCTCCCAAACCTGAAGACACAACACCAGAGGAACCAATGACTGAGGCTCCTTCTCCCACCGCTCCCAAACCTGAAGACACAACACCAGAGGAACCAATGACTGAGGCTCCTTCTCCCACCGCTCCCAAACCTGAAGACACAACACCAGAGGAACCAATGACTGAGGCTCCTTCTCCCACCGCTCCCAAACCTGAAGACACAACACCAGAGGAACCAATGACTGAGGCTCCTTCTCCCACCGCTCCCAAACCTGAAGACACAACACCAGAGGAACCAATGACTGAGGCTCCTTCTCCCACCGCTCCCAAACCTGAAGACACCACTCCAGAGGCCACTGAGGCACCAATGACTGAGGGTCCTTCTCCCACCACTCCTAAACCTGAAGACACAACTCCAGAGGAACCAACGACCAAGCCTGACTCTCCCACCACTCCCAAACCTGAAGACACAACTCCAGAGGCCACTGAGGCACCAAAGACTGAGGCTCCTTCTCCCACCACTCCCAAACCTGAAGACACAACTCCAGAGGAACCAACGACTGAGGCTCCTTCTCCCACCACTCCCAAACCTCAAGACACAACTCCAGAGGAACCAACGACTGAGGCTCCTTCCCCCACCACTCCCAAACCTGAAGACACAACTCCAGAGCGACCAACGACAAAGCCTGAATCTCCCACCACCCCCAAATCTGAAGACAGCACTCCAGAGGAACCAACTACCAAGCCTGCCTCTCCTACCACCCCTAAAGCAGAGGATACAGACTCTCCAACCACTCCTGCAGCCCCCAAGGCCGATACCACTGTGGTACAGACAATGACTCCCACTGCCCCTGGATTAGTCGTGACTGCTGATAAAGACAAGGCTGCTTCAAGCAGTGCCGAAGCCATGTCTGCTGAGAAGGACACTCCTGCACCTGGAACAGATACAATGCTTTCAGATACCACCACGGAGATCAAGGAGATACCAACACACAAGGAAGACAGAACTACTCTGCTTAAGGACATTTTAACCGCCACAATTGGGAAAGACACAGCTACTGTAGCTATGGTGACAACAGCTAAGCCAGGTGACTCTCCTAAAGGTATGGATGACATTCCAAATACAGTCAAGCAACCGGTCATCACAGTGCCTGAATCAGAGGTAACAACAGCAGCTACAGCTCCCCTGCCCAAGCCCATTGTGTTGACAACAACCACCAAAGATGATTCAGCTTCTAATCCCAGTGAGATTGTAACACTCAATGAAAAAGAGACAATTCCAGAAATTGAGCAGGCTGGACCAACAGTGGATAAAGAGAGCACAGGTGGTACTTGTGTTGTGGTCATGACCACAGCTGGGAAAAAAGAGGTAACAACCATCAAAGAAATGAGCACTACACCTGAGAAAGAAATGGAAGATGTCACTGAAAAGGCCCCTACTAGTGCTGACAAAGAAGAGGTAACTACAGTTCCTAAGGAAACCACTACAAGGGATAAAAAAGACACAATAGAAGAAATGTATCTTGTTTCTAACGGGACATCCAAGCCAACAATACATTTCCAGGAGGTCACTGAGACCAGAGATGAGCCTCACACAACTGAGTCCGAAACTCTGCCAGTGAAAGAACCAGAGATAAACAAGCCTTTAATATCAATTGAGGACCTGCCCATGTTACCTGGAGTAACACAAGGTAATTGCATTCCAGGTACAAATCATCAGTAAGTCACAGAAACGTGGCACTGTCCCAGTGCTCAGCCACAACCACTGCAGCTCCACTGGCCTGAACACTAGAACCTCAGCTCAGTCTTGAGGTTCATTAAATCCTCCAGGTAGTTTAGAACTTGATTGAAATTTTTAATTTTTTAAAATTTTTAAGTTTTTAAATGGTGTGTCTGGAGAATGGCCAGGTGGAGAGAGACGTGGGTGTGCTGGTTGATAGGAAACCAAATATGAGCCAGCAGTGTGCTCAGGTGGCCAAGAAGGCCAATGGCATCCTGGCCTGCACCAAGAATAGTGTTGCCAGTAGGACCAAGGAAGTTATCCTTCCCTTGTATTTGGCACTGGTTAGGCCACAGCTCGAGTGCTGTGTCCAGTTCTGGGCCCCTCAGTTTAAGAAAGATGTTGAGTTGCTGGAATGTGTCCAGAAAAGGGCAACGAGGATGGTGAAGGGGCTGGAGCACAAGCCCCGTGGGGAGCAGCTGAGGGAGCTGGGGTTGTTCAGCCTGGAGAAGAGGAGGCTCAGGGGAGACCTTATTGCTGTCTATAACTACCTGAAAGGAAGTTGTAGTCAGGTGGGGGTTGGTCTCTTCTCTCAGGCTCCCAGTGACAGGACAAAAGGACACAGTCTTAGGCTGTGTCAGGGGAGAGGTTTAGGTTGGATATTAGGAGAAACTTTTTCACAGAGAGATGATTTCCCATTGGAATGGGCTTCCCAGGGAGGTGGTGGAGTCACCCACCATCCCTGGATGTGTTTAAGGATAGGTTGGATCATGAACTTAGTGACATGGTTTAGATGATGGATTGGTGTTGGATAGGTTAAGTTGGGTAAAAGGTTGGACTTGATGATCTCTACAGTCTTTTCCAACCTTGTGAATTCTGTGTGTAATTCCGTGTGCGTAATTGGTTTCAGTAAGTGACCCTGCTGAAAAGGGTTTGCTCTAGGTACCACATCATACAGACAGGAAGATTTTTCTTTCCTCTTTGCTTTTTGCCACATTTTTAATACCCTCACTATTTATTTTAATCAGATATAGTCCACAGGTTCTTGGGCATTTCTTTCAATCATATATCGAAAGATATTTTGTAGGGGGGAAACAAGTGGTTTAGATGGAAAATACTTGGATTTCTGTCCAAGATATCCATCCTTCCTTCATATTTAACTACAAGTAAATGTAAATTCTTTTAAGAAATATGGAGAAGGAAGAGAACTCACTAGAGCAGCTTGTGGAAACATGAAATAAAATCCTGGAACATGAAGAAATTACATGAGGGCAGTAGCACACAGTGTGTTTATAGGTATTTTTCTGAGTTCCAGGTATGTAGGTGGTAATAAGCAAAGGCAGAAGAGGAGAACGCATCTCTAACCTGTGATTAAACTGCGGCAGGGGCTGTGGGAGAAATGAAGGCAATTTTTGTCAGACATTGAACAAATGCACTTGTATCTTGCAGAGAGGAAGGATGAGAAGGACCTGTGCAGCGGGAAGCCGGCGGACAGCATGGTGGCCCTGCCCAACGGCACCCTGGCAGTGTTCCGAGGTGAGACTGTCCCAGCCCTACTCCTCCTTCACCTGTCCCTGCATGGCCCCCTTCTTCCTTCTCCTCCTTCACTTTTTCCTCTCACCTACCCTGCCCCTCTTCTTCTTCTCCCTCACTTATTCCTGCCCCGGCTTTCCTCCTTTTCTTCCCTCACTCGCCCCAGTCCGTTTCTCCTCCACCTGCCGCTGTTCCTGCTCCCCAATCCTCAACTTCTTTCTCCCTCACCTGCCCCGTCCCTCCTCCTTCTCCTCCTTTTCCCTCACCTGTTGAGCCCCCTGAGCCCCTCACGCCTGTCCCGCAGGTCACTATTACTGGCTGCTGAACGGCCGGAGCCCGCCGACCACCAACCCCCGGCGGATCAGCGATGGTTGGGGCATCCCTTCTCCCATCGACTCAGTCTTCTCCAGGTGCAACTGCGATGGGAAAACCTTCTTCATCAAGGTGGGAGCAGCCTCTTGGGATGGGTGGGGCTGATGAGGAGCAGCTGGAGAAAAGGAGCTTGGCGTTGGGGCTCTAATTCCCTGACAGGAGTGGGGAGCCAGGCTCTGCTCCCAGGGAATAAGGGTCAGGACAAGAGGGAACAGCCTCAAACTGTCCCAGGGGAGGTTTACATTGGATACTGGGAAAATTTTGCCCCAGATTTGTTCCTCGTGTTTCTCTTCATGAAAGAAAACAATGAAACACCCATACCTCATTAGTCATTTTCCAATTAATCACTCAGTCCTGGAATTCAAGCAGCTTGTTATATTCATGAAAATTGAGAGATTTAGAAAGCAAATCCCCTAGTTCAGTAAACACCCTTACAAATTTCTAGCATACTCTAGTCCCACTCAAACAATAGAAGACTGCAGAAGCTATTTTATGAAGTTGTAGTTTTTACCTGTTGGGAACAGATGGAGAAGTGATTCCAGGCAGATTTGCAAAGTACCTACCAGAGTGCTACTGTTTATTGTTGGATTATTCTTCATGCTTGTGTTGAAGTTCAATAACCGAGAATTAATTTCCTCTAAAGCTCATTTTCCCCTTCAATCATCAGGGCCCTCTGTACTGGCGTTTCACTAACGGAGTTATGGATAAAGGCTACCCCAAACCTCTTGCCACTGGATTTGCTGGGCTAAGTGGGAGAATAGTAGCAACCCTCCCTGTGGCAAGATACAACAGCAGACCAGAATCTGTTTATTTTATCAAAAGAGGTATGTCTCAATATTTCTGAGGTCCAGGCATCACCAAAAGGTGCTTGAATTACCTTAGTCAGGAATGAAACATCTCTCTTGACCCAAAGACCAATTTCTTTCAAAACCCAAAACATAAGTGATGTCAGAGGTAGTCAAAAACAGCCTGAAGCTTCACAAATTTCTTTAGTACTTACAGGTCTTTCAGTGCAACTTAAAACAGGTCTGTATGGAAGAGAATACAGCAGTGCAGTGGTCAAACATTTAATTTCTGCCTTGTGGTAAAACTGTTTTAATCTCAAGTTAATTAGAGAAGGGAAGGCTTTAATCTTATTAGCTCGTAACTATGTATAGAAATTTCTCTACTTCTTATTTTGTAGTTTAAATTCATGTCATTCCTTTATCATACATGAATGCTGTACTGATGATGTAAAAACATTATTTGTTAGTGATTTTGAGTGGGAAATGTGGATACCACTGATACTTTCCTATCTAATCAAGTTGGGGATTGGGTGTTCTTTGGGTTGTGTTGGTATTGCTTTTTAAACAAACTGCTCCTTCAGATGGGAACATGCAGCAGTATGTGTACAGACAAGAACCAGCCAAGAAGTGTCAGAGAAGAACCCGGGTTACCATCAGGTACCCAGCCTTTGTGCCCAGAGTTGTCATTCGGAGACGCTTCCAACGTTCCGTGCAGATGCCGACCGTCATCCGGACTGTCCGGGTCAACCCCCACCCCTCTGGTAACTCCTCTTTGTTAAGGTTCTTTTATACAGCTGCTTTAGCCTTTGTAGGTTCTGAGACAAATTTCTGTTCAGTATTTTTAAATACCGTAGTTTTAAAGGTTTTTAGTGCTGTAGCTGACACAAGGCCACGGCAGCCCCAGCACGACACCTCCTCACTCCGGGTCTCTCTCTTTTGCTTACAGGAGTTCTGCGCAAAGAAATCCAAATGACAACCTACTGGAGAGGGCTCCCCAAAGTTGTTCACACAACTCTTTCCATACCGAACCAGAACAAGCCTGATGGCTACGATTACTATGCCTTTTCTTACAGTAAGTTAAAGCTACAGCACATTACTACACATCCCAAAAGACACAGGGAGTGGGGAGAAAGATGCCCATGTCATCACTTGAGGTTGTACAAGACTAATTTTAAGCACTACTAAAATGTCCTGAGAATTAAAAGGTTGCCTGTAATCAGGAGTTGTTTCTAGTAAGAATCAATAGTTACAGGACAACGAGCAGCAATGAAACACAGTGGCTCAAACCAGCCTCTGACAAAAAAACCCCAATACTTAAATGCAGAATTATCTAAATGATGGATTGAGATCCTTGGATCACTACACAGCAATAGTTTTTTCACTGGCTTCTATATATGGAACCATCTTTTGGACAAAACAGAAAAGGGAGGAACATGAACCACTTTGCTTCACTGGCAAATGTAACTTGTGACCCCAGATTAGGTAGATTCTTTCCCCCTAGCCAGGATCACATACAAGCATTCTTCAAAACTTTTTGGATTATTCAGAAAAAAGCACAAGATACTAAAGTTGCTGTGAAGATGATCCAATTCCTCACCTTAACTCACCCCATTCAGACCTGGGGACAACAGAGTTCAGTATTGTTTGTTTTTAGCTGGTTCGATTTACAGATTCTTACAGTATTCTTCCCTGCTCTTGTTCTTGGGACAGATTTCATTATTAGCAGTATACAAAATTTAATGTAAAAAATAAAGCTGAGGACAGAAATTTACAGTTACAGCCTCTCAACTCCATACAGGCACATAGAATGCAAAATCTGTTCTACAGGTCGAAATGACATTAAAATGCAGGTTTTAAGTTCCGGATTCTTTCCATGTATTAAATGTAGTTTCTGGAATTTAATCCTGACCTCTCTTCCTTTCAGATCGGTACTACAGTTTGGATATTGGCAAAAGAATAGCAAGGCCTGTCACTGCTCTCACGGGAAAGACTGTCTCCAAAGATTGGTACAACTGTCCCAGCAAGTGATGCACAGCAGAGGATTTTAAAAAAAGATGCCATTTGAATGTCAACATTTTTTCTAATTTTATTAATAAAAGACAATGAAATGTGTGCACACAAGTCTAAGTATGAAATGCTGCTTTAAGCTCTGGCTTCATTACACTAAAGCAACCACAGGCAAACTGGCACTTTGTATACATAGCTGCAATTACTTTACAGATCATTTAACTAATGTTTCCTCTGTTCAGGCCTCCTCTGCCTCCCATGGCATGAGTTACACCTGTGTTGGGAAAGAAAACAAAGGTGTTAGAGTGGTGAAAGGACTTATATTTAATCAGCCATTGGAATACGTGATAATTCATCCTTCCCTACGGAACTGCCACTGCAGGACAGCAGATCCTTTCTGACAGAGTTCAAGCTCCTCTCTCTCCCCTAAGCCTGGGGACACACATACATGTCACTTCTGTCATTTGAAAGGGTGGGGGTGACAATCCAGTGTTTGTGCTGAAAGAACAAGCAGAGCATTCTTACTACCCCTGAGACCAGTTAGTGGTGGTCCTGTTATTAATGTAATGGTGACAGATGAAAGAAAATGTATCCTAGGCTGACCTCCTCCATTTTTCTCCCCTTCAAATACCAGCTAACTTATATTTCAATGCTAAAATTGAGTCTTTTACAATGTTAAAATGACAAATGGAATACAATTCATTTAAGGATTTTCTTAATACAGAAGTTGAAATCAATACTGTTGTGGTTTAACTCTGTTTTGCACTATAAAAATCTGTAATACTTCCATAAATTATTTTTTTTAAATCAGTATAGGACACAGTGATAACATAATTTGAACTCTTAATGCGCCAGATAGGAACTGCCTGTATCATAATTGGAAGCCTTTATGTGCCAAAAAGGAGCTGCTCTGTAAAGCTGAAAACAAAGACTTCTAATCTTCTGTCCTAACATGATTTTGAAAACTTTTAAAACTTGGAAGTAGAACATCTACTGCCCTTTACATTCTCTCTATTGCTAAACCCCAAGTGCTACAGAAGATGAAAGTCCGCCTGTCCCAAACCTGCTCAGACTAACGCATTTCAACAAAACTAGAGCTTTCAGGGCCACATCCCAAAAGCTAAGGCAGGGCTGCTGTATCACTCCTTGTGTACAGGCACACACAGCCTACACAGCAGTACTCACAGAGGGTCCCCAGAGGAAGAAGACATTCCCAGGTGTTTGGAAGGGGGCACTTACCCCTCTGTCTGTTGAACTGCCTCCCGCGGACGCCCGTGCGCAGGGTCGGGGGCTGCAGCCGCACGCGGCGCAGGGACTTGGGCTGGCTGCTGCTCGTGTCTGTGGAGAGGGGAATGCACAAAGGGTCTCTGGGCACAGCAGGCTCTCAGTGCTTATGGGATTTGATACAAGTTATGCTCCAATTTACTGCAGAATTATGAGAGTGCCTCCTTATTCCATTGATATCGCTGATATAAATAAAAGCCTCAAGACAAGTAAGTCTGGGACTTCTTTTGTTGCCTGTGCAAGAAGGTCAACTGGTAACGCAGAGATTTTTCTTTTTTAACAGAATGAAAAAGGATTTTTTAAGCTGACATCAAACATACCAGTAGACAAATCACCAAGTATCAGTAGCTTTTGCTCCCTGAAGCATTATTCTTACTTACTCAGTTTACTTCAGTTACTACAGCTCAAGGGAAACTGGTTTGACAAAGTACAGATTTATAGGCATCAAAACACATTCTTGCTCCAGGACTACTCAGAGAGACATTAGAGCTCCTTCCAGTGCCTAAAGGGGCTCCAGGAGAGCTGGAGAGGGACTTCGGACAAGGGCCTGAAGGGACAGGGCACAGGGAATGGCTTCCCACTGCCAGAGGGTTGGATGGGATATTGGGAAGGAATCCTTCCCTGTGAAGGTGGGGAGTCCCTTGCACAGGCTGCCCAGAGAAGCTGTGGCTGCCCCACCCCTGGAAGTGTCCAAGGCTAGGGTGGAGCAACCTGGGATAGTGGGAGGTGTCCCTGGATGTGGCAGGGGGTGGAATGATATGGACTTCAAGATCCCTTTCCAACCCAAACCCTTCTAAGTCTATTATTCTAAGAGTTCTATCTTATTTTGTATATCTTGGCTACCAGCCGTGATGCTGAACAGAGGTTCCCACACTCAATGAAACGAAACAGCTGTTTCCAACAATCATCCTGTACCTGCAGATGAACTCGAAGGAGGATCCTGACTAGTTGAAGGAAGATCTGACTCATCAGATGCTTGAACAGATTCTTCTTCTTGCTGGCTATCAATTTCTAGACCTGCTTCTGAAGTAATGCTAGAAGAGAAGGAGGGGGAAGGAAAACTATCTAAGCGTATTCATGTAGTTTAAGCAGCTCAAAAAAAAAAAAGTGTTGGCTTGGAACACAAAGATTCAATGAAAATCAGAAGTAATATGACATAAAATAATAAACGATCCCCTTTTAGATCTGTAATGTATCTGGTCATCATATAAAATACAAAAATTATACTAAAAACTGTGCTTGCAAAATGAAAACAAAACTATTTGTCTATGAAATTCATATTCCCATCATACTACATTTTTTGTATGTGTACTGTCTTAACTGAGTGACTTTATTATATATCTGTGCTTTGAATAAGAAGTAATTTTCCATATTAAAGAGGTATACTTAGCTTTTATTCAACAAAACCTGCTCCTTCAAACTGGCCCTGCCTTCAGTTCTGACTACTGCAGGTCCCCCTGAATTCTTAAAAAGCACATTCTTAAAAGTCACAAAATTTTTGTGACTCTTATTGTTAAAGAAAACCTTTGGTTTTGAAGGAAAAAGTCAGACTGTAGTGCTTCACAAATTCCTAACCCCTGTTTGAGCTGCCCTTCCTCCCAGGACAGGTCAAACTGAAGATGAACCCCAGTCACACTTGGATGAAAACTCATCATCAAAACACAAAGTTCTAGTGAATCAAACAAGCCATAGCTCACCCTTCAGATTCTGCCTCGGCAAACACTTCATCCCCATCATCCCCTGCTCCAGGCTCTGTGGTGGTGGACAGGCTGCCTGTGGATGTTGTGACCATGGGCACAGACTGGGAGGCATGTTCCGACGCGTCGGCTGACGCGCTCTCCGTGAACACCGTCACTGCTCGGGGCAAGAACACCCTGTTAATCCTCCTTCCTGCCCCAAATCCCTGCCAGCCATGGGCAAGCTACGAATAATATCATTATTTTCTGGGAAGTCAAGGTTGGCAGCCTTCATTTCTGTCTGCAAACTTCCTGGCACTCACCTGGTGCTGCTACTTGCAGTGGGGTTGTGGGAACACTGCGACCCCCTGATTCCTCCTCGTGAGCAAGGAATAGTGGGGTTTCATACATTCCTAAACCTGCAACACAAAGGTTCAGTGACAATCAATTAAAATAACCAGCTAAACCCCAGATTAACTGCTGTCTTCTCCCTGTACACTTGATGAAATCCAGCAATTTGTACTTAAATATGGAGATTTTTATTTTAAGTTGTTCTGACTTGCTGTCAGAGCTGATTATAATTTATTGAAAGGTAAAACCTTAATAAAAATATTACTGCTCGTTTTTTTTTACTTTCATCCTTTTCTTAATGCCATTATTTTGCATGAGCTTTCTTCAGAGAGCAGCACATGTTCCATGTCACCAGGGAACAGGGGAAAGGGTCTGATCCAGGACAACAAGGACCACAGAGACCCACTGCCACCTCTTAGCAGGTAAGGATATCCCCCTCAAAATTTCTCTGCATTTGCTGTTTTCTTCTATTCTTTTACTATAGGAAAGCCACAACCAACAGTAAAACTAAAGTTGAAAAACATTCCTTGAATATTTAATTTCATTTTAAAATCATAACAGAAGTAGAAATTTTGCAGCTTGAAGGAAACATCTTTTCACTTTCTGATAGTCTCCCTCTGCTGACAGTTATTTAAGAATAACTGCAAGGTTCCACATTTCAACAATCTCCCAAGGTAGAATTGTGTTTTACTGACTGAATTATTTCCTTTTCACTTCAAGATCCGTGGAAAAGGAAGTCCAGAGCTGGTTTACCTCCTTGTGATGCAAGCTGACCCAGATCAGAGTGACTTGAACTAGTTTGTGGCATATCTTCAGGGGGACCAAATCTGAATCGAGGAACTCCAGCCACCTGGGGAGAACTGCCAAAATAAAGATTTAAGGAATTCTGCAACTTCCCCAATGATCAGGGCGGGGGGAAAAGACAACTTTCAGACCAAAACAAGAGAACAAATTACGCATGAGACAAAATGAATTCATACTGACCACAAAAATCAGCTGAACTACTGCTAAATAAACATCAATGGTCTTCTCAAATTATTTGGAATGCATTCAAAATCGGCAGAACTGTCTTGAAGAAAGTATTTTTTACATATTTATCCTATGAATTCCCACAATTTCAGGTGAATTGCTGGATGTGCCCAGATCATCACAAAATCAAAAATGGAGGTAAATATTCCTGCTTTTACAGGTAACATTAAAGGGGAAGGAGGAAGACTGAGGAGGTAAATTACATAGAACTTCCTTCTGTTTGTTTAAGCTCTTCTTTAATGAATAAATTAAAATACACTGGAGATTATTCACGTCCTCATCTAATATCAGTTATATGACACAAAATTCAAACAATTACTTATCTGTAGACACAGTCATCATACTCCTGAGCATGTTTTAGCATGCTACCCCAATCCCAAGTTCATATAAGTTAAATTTATTTTTATTCCACTGAAAAATAAAGAAAAGCTTCTTTTTTTTTTCCCCCTGTTTTTACATGTACTTACTGAATGGCTTCTGCAAATCCATCAGTACGATGTGGAACTACAAGAGTTGGTGTGCTTGGAACTGTTCTGTCCTCATCGTCAAAGAAGTGCTGCTGCTGGGAAAAAAGAGACTGATATGAGAGCCCACAATGTATTTCCTGTTTCTTCCAGCTGAATTAAAGGTTGATTTTTTCCACAGCCCAACAAAACACAGATTTAGCTCTAACAAAACTCTTGTCTATATCAGACATCTAAATCTGAGCCGGTTATGAAGATGGTCCTCACAGTTGATAAAAAATACCCAAACCAAACCCAAATAAACCACATACACTTGCAGGGTACCCATCTTTTCCAGGGATTTTTAGACATCTATTCCATGAGATCATCCTACCATCAAAATGCCATCTCCCTGTTGACTGTGAAGGAATTTTAGGGTTACTCATTCATAGACAAGAATTATCTGTCTAAACACAGGTTGTTATAAGACTCCTGGCACATGGGATTCCTCCCTCTGGAATAAATTATCTGTTCCTACACACTGGTGTCCTTTGCTCCTGCACTGCCTACAAAGCCAGCAGCCTCTGCTCCCTCCTCCCTCTCCTCCATCAGGAATTCTCTGCTTCTCCATCTGTATCTTTGGAACCTTTCTCTCCCAAATACTCCCAAGGTCCCTACCAAGTGCTCAGCTCAGGCAAAGAGCAGTGGGTACTGAGGCCAGTTCCAGGCAGAAACTGAGGGACAGGTACATGCAAGTTGAGCAGAAAGATTTGAGCTGATGCCTTCAATCTCAGAAAAGATACTTTAGTCAGTCACTATCTCCTCTTCCTCATTGAACCTGCATTTGGTTCTGTCAAATACAGATGAATAAAGGGTTCAAAATCACCTGCCAGAGAGAGCATTAATTACCCTTGTTCCTTCTGGAGGCTGAGCACATATTTTTTTCCAGTAACACACTACTTCAACTGACTCTAAAAGCAACTAATTAAAACCAATTCAGCCTCTTTTGAAGCCTTGAGCTTCCAGAGTTTTCTAGTATATCCCTTCTATTAATATAGAAATGAACAGGACTAAGATATTTTCTGCAAGACTACAGAAACCGTCCCGCCCAGAAGCTACGCTTGTGTAAAAAGCAAAAGAAACCTCAAGAGTTCTGACTGTTCCCTCAAAGCAGGTTTTTAGCAGTAGACCTTAATGCACTTACCATCCCACCTATCCCAGGTGTCAGCTGAAGCCCTCGCCCCACCGACTGTCTTCGAGTCATCTGGATTCTCTTTATAGGAGAGAAGAAAAATGCAGGAGTGAGAATACTGTCCTGGAATTCTAATAACACACAAGTGTTCAGTCAGACTCAAGGATGGCACCTAAATGAGTAAATGCAACAGTTACCATGGAATCACAGAATCTCCTGAGCTGGAAGGGACCCACAGGCATCACCCAGTCCAGCTCCTGGACCTGCCCAGGACACCCCAACAATTCCACTCTGTCCCTGAAAGCATTGTCTAAACACTTCTGGAGCTCTTTGAGCAAACCCTGGGGAACCTGTTCAGTGCCCAACCACCTTCTGGGGGATTATGTGTAAATTGTGGGTAAGAGACAGTAATATTTTACTCAACTTTTTACTGAGACAAAACTTGCAAGCAAAAATATTGTGAGCTCAAGTCTCAGCACAGACTAATGGTTAAGAATCATTTCAGTGAAGATATTTTTGCAGAATTCCTATTGTGATGTTTTAATTTACAAAACCTACGGGTCTTTGTCAAAGCATAATCATGGGTCAGGCATTGACTGTGAAAGATTTAACCCTGAAAACAAATGGCAATATCTCTTTGCCCTATCTGCATTGGTTGGGGCAGAGATTAATAAAACTCCCTCCAAACTGAGTTACAACCTGTTCAGGAACAGATTCTTTTAGTGGAAATATCACCAGCCACACTGACTGATACAGCACTAGTATAATATAATTCCAAGACATAAATCCATCTTGAGTGTCCAACTGCTTTTAAGATTCCCTGCCCAGCCACACCCTGCAGGATGAGACAAGTCAGGTCAGTTTGCTCAGACACCATTTGTAAGATGCTAAATAGACATCACCCATTTTGCCAAGGGGTTTTATTTCCCAGCAATAATCCAGTAAGTTGTTCAGAAGTGTGCACCTGTACTGGGGGCCCCAGCTCCTGAGGAGGGGCGTGGATGGTGAGCCGTGGGGGCAGGGGGTGTGGGGGTCTGCGTGGGGACTGCGGGGGCCGCGGGGTCTGTCTCTCGGAGGCAGAGGATGGTTGCTGCTCCCTGGGACTTTCGTGAGGAAAAGTGGACTCTGCAGCACTTGTGCTCCCTTCTCCTGAAACATCAAGTACAGAGGGATAAACCCTGTGCTCTCCACATTGAAAACATGACGGCAAATCTTCAAATTCTGCTACACACTAAGACGTTTTTAACTTTGCAAAAGCAAGGACAGCTGAGTGCTGTATATTAAAGTCACTGGAAAGAGGACTTGTGCCAGCCACAGCACTGAAACAAACCATTCATTATTCAGGTGCTGATTTAGAGATTAATCTGCTGACCCATGAAGTTTCCACGGCAACCACAGCTCACAGGGTTTTCGAAGGAATTAGAATAAACCCAGAAAGAAAAATTAAAACAAAAATCTACATTTTAGGTTAAAATGGCCTTTAGTATTTCACCTTACATTCTTACTTTAAGTGCATGTTTTAACACATGCAAAATAGCTTCTACATTACCCTCACCTCACATGCACAGATTGTGAAAAAACATGGAATAACTGTACCACTGTTTTGAGAATCTGCTGCCCTCTGGTTGCTTTCAGCTCCTCCCATGCTCTCCTCAGTCTCTGTTCCAGGATCAGTACCATCAGCACCCTAAAAATCCACATAAACAAATTCCAGGTCAGAGAGAGAAATTACAATAGCAGTACAAAAGTATTCAAAATGTAAACGAAGTCAAATATATGAGAATCTTAAAATATTTCTGCAAGTATCTACATAATTAAGTAGATACATATAAATGTAAGAGATGCCAGAAGTTTTGTGTACCTGTACATACACAAACGTGAACAATGGATCCATCATCATTTAATAATAACAGACAAGGAAATGTCCAGCTTGTGAAAAGCTTTATTAGCTTTGCAACTACAGTATTTGCTGCTGGCTCCTGGATTTTGTATTTTCAGACAGCCCTCCTGAACATTCAAAGTTGATTTTTCTTGTGAAATTACCATCGCCCAGCAGCAGCCTCAGTTTTGGGGGATAAATTCATACCAAGATTTTCTCTTCCAAGCATTCATATCTGTGCAGCTGCACCACAGCACTGCTTTTCTGCAAGTTTAGCAGGCTATAAAAAAGGTATAAATCTCACCTCAGCATCATCTGCTTCATATCCATCATTACCATCAGCACTACCAGTTCCTTCATTGCTGTCATCACCTTCATCTCCCATCCCCGTGTCTTCATCATCATCCTCGTCTTCCTCTTCCTCATCATCATAATCCTGTGATAAAACAATAAAAGAGGCTTAAGGAAGTGCAGAAAGGGTAGTTGAACACGTTGAATGTGGTGCACAGATCAACACCCACCCACCCATTCCCTCATTCCCTCTTCAACAGGACAAGGGTAGGAAATAAGATGGCAAAGTCTGAGGGTCAAGGTAAAGGAAGGCAAAAAAAAATCAAGGTGAATGAGCAGATGTTTTTAAAACATTAGAAGTTCGCTCCACAGAAATACAGTTGATTTACCCAGTAAAAAAATACTGTGATTAAATTAGTCCTGCCTGGTGAACTTTGTATCTGGTCAAAGACAAAGCCCAAGTGGTTCATAAATAAAACAGTTCAATGCTAGACATACTTCCTGCTCGCCTTCATTTTCTTCATCATCATCATCTTCATCGTCACTGTCAATGACAATGACATCATCTCTCTTGGACTGACCATCCTGAGATGAAGTGGTGTTCTGCTGGTCTGACTGAAGAGATCCCAGATCTATTGGGATCGACTGGGAAGTTTCTTCACTATCCTCCAAGGCAGCATACTCTCCCTGGGTAACACCCTGCCACAGATAAAGGAAATCACCAGAACAATCCAAATGCATCATATACAAGGAGAGAACCAGACTGTGATACTTAGGAGAGGAACATGAATTATTGCTGTTTCTTAAAAACTGACCAAAGAGAATGGAGGACAAAAGACAATGTGTCTGTCAGCAGCTCAACAGTGCAGGTCTGAACTTCAAATGGTTGTGAGTGGATCCCATTTGAGATTTCACTCCTAAAAATACTGAGAGTTTGGGGGGGGGGCGGGGGGAGATGGCTATTTCTGATAAAAATCTTTTCAAATATTCTTACTTCTCCAATTGAGTCTTGCGAGTCTTGATTGTAGGTTTGTGCTTCCACCTCTCCATCAGTGCTCTCTTCTGCTGTCACTTCCTCCTGAAAGAACAAACATTTTTCTCAATTAAAACACATCATTAACCCTAAAGGTTAATGTGTTTATTTTTTTTACATCTTTAAAAAAAAAAATCTTTCCCCACAAAGTTCATGGACAACATTTTCTTCCCTTTACTTAGCTCTGCTTTCCTTTAACATCGCACTTCTCTGCCCTGGAAAAGATAAAATTTCCTCATTCCAGTCTGCTGGACCTCAGTGTCTCTCAGTCTTTTCAGGACTGAAAAGGAAACTGAAGATTTCCCATTTCACCTTTCAGCCTATTGAGTGATAATGTTCTGACACAATCTTGCATTTTTTCTGTTAGGCAGCTTCCCCTTTGCACAGGGTTAATAAAACACTTTTGACTTGCCTAACACTGTCCATGAGTTGCCTGCTGTGACGTTCTGTCCCAAGTTTGCAGGACATGCCCATTCCCTCACACAGTAGTCCCATTCATCTCCTGTAAGCTTTTCCATCAACTCATCTTTGCTTCCCATTTCCTCAAGTACATTGTATTTTATTCCAGAACAACTATAAGGACCTTCCAGTCCACACTTCCTCCTCAATACTCGATATAGTCCTCTCTGTTCCTACAGTTTATTAGGATTTGCACCATCCATTGTGACTGGTATAACCTCTACCTTTCAAGATACCCAAACACAACTGCTTTCTCCCTAACAGATTAAAAGTCATATCAAATGACTTGCTCTGAAGTAATATATTTGCTTTTCCCACTGAAATCCTCCAAAGGAGCAGACTAAGTTGTAGCATCTGATGTTCTTGCAAACCTCAGGTCCAACTCTCTGCATGATTCTCAGTTTCTTTGAAGTAGGGGCATCCACTGTTTCCTCAGAGATCTGGTCTGAGTTTTCCACAGTGTTGTCCTCTTCTTCCTCTCGGGAACGTTTGGACAGTGAAGAACTCGGGGTAGCTGAAACTTTAAAGAGTCTCTCAGTTATTTTCAGAACAGATATACAAACCAGAAAGTCAAACCGTTTGGTATTTTCCTCTGCAGTATCACCTCTATTTCTGCACTGAATGATAACAAGTGGAATCAGGATCACGTTGTGCTGTTTCCCAGGCCATGAGAATGTCAGTCCCTTTAGTCACAAGTCTTACATTCTCGACCTAAAGCTCACTGCAAATATAAACCTCAGGGTACAACCCCAATATTTCCTCCAACATCTTTGCTTTGGACAAGTACACTTAAAATTCTAACAGAGTATCAGCTGGAAAACAAAAGCAGTTTGCTAAAGTGAATTTTTGGGGAACAACTGTTCTGTTCACACTTTGTGGGACAAAGATGCGCAACAGTGAGTAGCTTTACAGTCTTTCTCTGTATTTTATATTCAAGCTAAGTAGTTTGCTTGTGGCTCCTCAAATAAACCTTGCTCCTGCAGTGCCATGGAAACAGAGGCAAGATTTAATGTATTAAATCCCAAAGCTGCTCTGAATAAATACACATACATGAGGTTTATTTTCTAGTCTAAGGACTGCAGTGCCAACAGCATTTCAGAAGCACCATTTCTGATAGTTCAAGGAGCCTACATTCGGAAGTTCTTGGAATGTGCAATAAACCCCCAAACTGATGTGAGGCCTGGTTTGCCAAGGGTCTAGCTGGAGCTGCTTTAAAGAACTAGAGAGAAAGGCAGGCCTCCAGAATCCCACCGACCTGTGCCAAACACAGCTGTGGAGGTGGAGGGCCTCTCTATCTGGGAGCTCTGCACGACCTCCACGATGGCAGGGGATGGCTCCTGGGCCGCAGGCTCCACCTGGGGGTGGCTCTGCTGGGTGGGCTGCACGAAGGCAGTGGCTTGTGTCTGCTGCTGAACTGTGAGGATGGGCTGGGACAGAGATGTCTGAACGTTGGGGCTGGTGGAACGCACGGACCCGCTGGCGCTCCCGAAGACTGGAACGTGCTCCACGGGCCCTTCTGACTGCATGGCTGCAAGGGAAAAGAGCAGCACAGTCAGCTGGTGTCAGCTTAGACACCACAGATCAGGCTTCATTTCACAACGGCCTAAATAAGCAGATTCAATTAATAGGTGAGTTAACATTGCTTATATACACCTTCAGCTGAGAAATCACGACTTTTGCTGCAACCGAAGTGCCCATGAAAGTGCGCACTCAAAGAGCTACAAGGGCAATGACATTACCTGAGGCACTTTCAAACTAATAAGTACCAAAACTCCATGGCAAAGGTAGCATTTATGGGTACTCCAGATCCTTAAACTACATAAAAAGCTCACCTTCCTGAGTCTCCACCTGTGTTGTGGGCATAACTGTGGCTGTAGGGGTGGTGGTGGGATTGGTGACTGTAGCAGGAGTAACCATGGGACGGATGCTGGCTCTTGGAGTAGACTTATTTCCAGCTATTGCAGCAGCAGTCACTTTGCTGGGAGTTGACACCACAGGAGTTGGTTTGATGTTTGCTGTTGGGGGATCTGAAGTGCTAGCACTGAAAAACAGGAGAATAGTTTCATCATGGTGCTGCACAAAGCAGATTTTAAATACACCAAGTGTAAATATATTCTCAAGGCCGAAGGTACTAACTGTTAAAGGTTTAAAATTTATGCACCTGACAACAGCACAAAGAATTGTCTTCCAAATTTTGTTATAGTTGAAAAAAGACAGACACATTATGCCATCAGTAGCACTTTGAGAAGCTTAGAGAACTGACAGGTTTCTTCAAAGGTAATCAACTAGAAATCCGGAAGCAAATCAAAAGGAGTGTGTAGGCTGTACTATTAGCTGTGGCTGGGACTTTATTAGAGTAATATATCTTAGATCAAAAGTGTTTCACTCAGTACAGAACAACATCATCTCTTGGCTAAGCCAAGGATCAACCAGATTTTAGGAGGCATTTTGGAAAGCCTTGCTTTCTAAAGGATGCTGTAATAAAAACTGAGAGGGAGTTTATAATCCAAACCTAGTAATCCAGCAATATGTCCCATTTCAGAGCTCAGGCATTTGACTATTTTATCTGTTGTTAGAGTTGTCATATGTTCAGTTCACTTCTCATGTTTGACATTTGTGCAGAAGGAAGATCCTCCCCAAAACCAGAATGTTTACAGTTAACAATCAAAGCTATATAACTTTAAGAATCTTGAAGACTGGAAACATCTAAAAAAATCTTTTATGTTTCCCAGATACCATGTTCCTGGTGGTTAATATGACAATTAAACAGCTTAGAAGCTTTATTGATTAAATGTAGCTGAGAAAAGAGGAGGAACATATTACATTAATCAGTATCTTCAGTTGCTTAGGAAAAACAATGAAAAGCCAGTGGATTACTAAAAAGAAGTGCAACTATATAATGATAAACACAAGAAACATCAACGATGGAAACTCTGCAAAACCCCAAACCCCTGAACTCACATTCCTCTTTCACCTGAAGCTGGAGTGGACTTGAGTGAGATTTGTCTCTGCTGTTCTGGGACCTGTTAGGTAAGAAACAGAAGTACCATGTCATGTACACACAAGACAGGGTGAACAAGTTGGGAAACACTCCAGCAGACATATCTCCTTGCTAACAGGTCTGTTAGAGAAATGCCTGTTAAGACATTTACTTGCTCAGACTCCATGACTATTGCAAATCATTCTCCAAATCAAACCACACCAGCCACAGCAAGGCTGGAAACCAGTTCAGTAATTCCTCAGGTATTTTCCAAAGCTCTGAGACAAGGGCAGCCACAATCCGTTATACTGAGTGTATGAGTAAAACACAAAAGTACAGAGCAGAGCACAAACAGCTCCTTGGTTGATTCAATGAATGACAGATCTGCGCCCTTGTTAATTCTGATGGTGGCAGGAAATAAGTTTTAAACTAAGTCCTGGTCCCTCCCTAAAACCAACTTGTGTATTTCCAAACCCAGGAACCAGTGGGATCCCAATAGTGCCCAGTTTGCTGGCCAAGGTGCTCTGGCTGCTCACACAGCTGCCCTCAGGACACTGTACCTTGTTTGTGGACTCCGGGGGCTCATCCCGCTGCTCGTGGTGCCGCTCCTGCTGCTCCCGGAGCTCCCTCTCCAGGCGGCAGATCCGCCCCTCATACTGGGACTTCAGGGCACTCATCCTCACCTCCAGCTCAGTCTTCTGCTCCTCCAAGGAGCTGCTTTTCTGCTTCCACTCCTCATTTTCTTTTGTCAGCTGTTCTTTCGTGCCTGGTTGAGGAAAGGATTCAGTGCTGTCCCTGCCAACTGAGCACTTGGGTGCTGCACTGTCACTGAAGTGTTTTGGAATCTTCACGTTAAGCTATCAAAGCAACTCTTGGAGGCAATTATAACTTACACGTGCCATTTTTCTATTTAATTATAGTTAAATAAATATATAAGTGTGTAATAAATATACATAAACAAAAAAGTAGTCACAAAAGAACAAGGTGTTTTCAGCAAGCACCATCTCTCAATGACCATTAAAAATAAGAGGCAAAGTGTTTTTTGCACTTGTGCACTTAGGGAGGGAGAGAATTACCTGAGTTGTTAGCAGGGTCAGTCTGCTCTTACCGACAGAAGGATGAAAAATGAGGGTTATTATGTTGGCTGTCCAAACGTTAGCACAAATTTTTTTACCTCCAGTGTACAGCTAGTTATATACTTCTATCACTCCCTGAAAAAATCCAAGTTCTAGAACAATTCTTGTAACACCTAATCTAGAAAACTCTATTCAGTAAAATATAAAGCAAGCCATATTTTCCTAAGCATGCTGTCTAAAAGTTTTTCCATAAGAAAATTCAAAAATCCCCAAGGACAGAAAAAAACCACAATACCGGCTAACTGTGCAATTTTCTGCTTGGCTGCAAGCAAAGTCTTCCTAGTTTTCTCTTCCTTCTCAGTGATCTGTTGCCTGAGCTGTTCTTCCTGTGTAGTCTTCTCTTGCAGATCTTGATGAAAACGGGCCAGTTCTGACTGGAGCTGCATTACCTGCTCCTGAAGATTCCTAACTTCAGTCTCCTTTTCTGCTATAGTCTAGAGAGAGAAAGAGATTGCAACTGTTGGCCACAGCCAGCTTTTTGGCAAACATAATGCCCAACCTCCAAGGAGCCACTGGGTTAAGGTTAAAGGGCTTCTAATGAGTAACAGGGGAGTTCAGTCCTCTCTGAAGGCCATAGCTGAGAGAACAGCATTCACTTTCTGACTTATTTATTCCAAGAAATAATGTGAGACATGCTAGACATGGGATTTAAAACAGGTTTAAGCTCCCTCTTTCCCAACAAAGTAGAGCCACAATAGATCACTTTGCCTACTTCTGTGCACACACATTCTCAATTGATTGTAGAGTACAGTACCCTGAAATTATTCCCTGTTCTTACCTTGCCCATTCTGTTCTTACCTTTTGTAAACTTTCAACCTGAGCCTCCAAATTCTTTGTCTTCACTTCAGCTTGGCTGAGAGTGTCTTTCAGCTCTTGCACTTCCTGGGCAGACATTTGGTCTTCTTGCTGTTCTACCAAAGACTGAGTTGATGCTTCAGCCACCATCTGAAAGGTATCAAGAGGTACCAGGCTAAAGGGGACCATGTGACTAGAACATCACAAGATGTTTTTGTGTGCCAAGTGATCAGTTTAAAAGTTATGGGGGAACTGCAGGAATTCCAATGAAGGCTCAAGTTCAGTTCTATCTACCTTATCATGCTGTGCTTTCAGCTCTTCATATTGAGTCTTGTACCTGCGACCAATTTTCTTGACCTGTGTTATAGTTTTCACTTTTTCCTGTATATCAGTCACTTTAGCATCCAGTTCTTTATGCAAAGTATCCTTTTCTGTCCTTATTTTAGTTACTTCATCCTTCAGGCTCTGAACAAGATTCTGGCTTGTATTTAAGGATGCATTAGTTCTATATAACAAGAGATCAGAGGAAGATACAAATGAGATCCCAAAATAATATATACATTTCGATATTTATGCAATATCACAGGCATTATCTGTAGTGAATTGAGTTTCCTAGAATTTTGCAGTACAGAAGATAAATTATTCTACATCAATTTAGAATCAATTCAGCTAAAAGACAGCTTCCAAAACAACTCTCACTTCATTTTACCTGCTTATTCTCAAGCTACAGTAAAAATATCAAAGGTTTCATAGTTAAGAAATTACACTTCCAAATACAGTTTTAATTAAAATACTTTGGTTTGCACAAAACCTTTTACTAATTGACTAGTACCACACCTGGCTACTTCTGCTTTCAGCCTGCCTGTTTCTTCACTCATCTGTTGGATGCGCTTGGCATTTGCCTCTTTCTCTGAGAGCAGCTTTCGATACTCTTCAAGATCCGTGTCCTTCTGCTGACTCAGTAAATGCTGGAAAAGAAGATGGCATTTTCCTAAGACGATGATGCAGCTATAGCCAGAATCTTTGAATTAGAGTTACTGCTTTTGCATTTTGATAATGCTTTATAATTCAAACACATTTCTTAGTTTGTTGTCTAGAAATTTTTCAGTTGTTTGATTATTCGGTTGTTTTTTCCCCACATCGTGGAAAAGATGCATTCCCCCACCTGGGTCCGGGCTTTCCAGCGTTTAACATCCTCTTCCAGCAGCTTTTTCTCTGCCTGCAACATTCCACTCTTCTCACTCAGCTCAGCATTGGACTCTTGCAGGGGTAGGATGTCTGCCTCAAGCTTCCGTACCTGAAACAGCACGAGAGGGGATTAAACTCCGGATTTCAGGAGAGTGAAGGAATCCCTCAAGCAGAAGTCATGATATGGCTCCTTCCCAAATTTCTGCCTTCCAGAGGGCAGCTGGGAAAAGAGAGAAGGACAAAGACAAGAGCAGATGATGATCCTACAAAGAAAAAAACCTAATGGTATGACTTCCCAATCCTAGATTCTCATTTCTTGTACCCTGACACAGGAAACAGATCATTAATCATGTGTTAGAAGCCAAGCAACACTGCATTAGATTTCATTAAGGAGTAGCTCTTTAAAATTCTTAATAAAGCTGTGGTTTTGTATACATTCTTGTGCCATTTTTTTATTTAATTAATGGAATACCTCTAACTAAAGATTAATGCTGACTTTCAGTTTCATCTAAACGGAGCTGAACTTTAAACTTTCCAAAGTTTTAGGTGGTTCAATGTTTTTCCAAATTCTAAATAGAATGTTTCCTTGTCAATGTGTGGCTAACAGGAATAATCACAATAAATACATTCTTCAGATTATAAGTAGCTGTGGTACATCCAGACACCAACTCATTCACCCACTGAATATCTGAAAAGCAAAGCTCAGTCCTAACCTTTGCTTGAATTTGTTGTAGCTCTTGTTCCAGCCTCTCCTTCTCTTCTCTCAGCATCTTGTTGGTTTCTATCAGTATGTTCATGGTCTCTGTTTTCTTCATTAATTCTTCATGCTGTGCAATGGTTTTTGCTGTTACCTTTGGAAAGATTGAACTCAGTCATTTGTTTTGCTTACATGTGCATAGATACTCCACCTGGATCCAGCGTAACACCTGGAAAGCTATCATGGCATTAATTATCTTACATGTACACTCCAAACAAGTAAGTATCAACAAAGGAATGGGAAATGGAAAAAAATATTTCTGTGATTTTGGAATTTCCACACTCCCTCACAAGACTTGGAACAAGACACTCCACTTGGCTTTAAGCAACCCCAGTTTAAAACCCCTCTCCCCATTCTTTTAAAAGCTCATTTTTGGGCTCAGGCAGAGAAGACAAAGAGTAGAACACAGCCCTCTGTATTGAAATCCTAACACCCAATCATACCTGCACCTTCTCTCTCTCAGCACTGAGGCTGTCCTGCAGCTCCTGGAGCTCCCTCTCCAGGTGCTCCACCCTCTGCCGGTATCGCAGACTCTCCACCTGGGCCACCTCGAATCTCGTCTCTGCAATCTCCTTCTCCCGACGGATGAATCTGCAGGGAGGGAACGACCACTCCATCAGGCCAGGGGAAATGCAACACAAAGCATTTGAGGACTGCTGAGCACAGCAGTCAGGTCAGAAAGATCAAAAAGAAAATCCTAGATGGAAATTCTTGAACATATACATAAACTCTGTAAAAACAGCAATGAGGAAAAAAATCGCCCCTGTCTTGTTTGCTGATCACATTGGCAGGTTCCTGCCATAACTGACTCAGTTTTTTCCTAGGATAAAGAAATCTCCTGTGTTACTCATGCAGTCCAACCACCTGCCACCTTACCTAAAAGTGCTTTAATTTTAGACAAGAGAAGGAACTCAGAGCTAAAGTTACCTAAGAATTTCTAAGATTTGCTCCTGTGATTTGCCTTCCTCATTGAGAGACACGTTGGCTGCAGTTGGGATGGCGTCTTTCATGGAATTCACCATCTTATTACTCATACTCTCCAGCTGTTCATGTAACAATCGATTCTGCTTCTCCAGATCTTCACAGCGAGAGGCAAGTTTTGAAGCTTCGTCCTGCAACAAAATCATTCAATGACTTGGATTTGTGTGCCTGAATTTGTGTTCACTGAACAAAAGCCACTGAAACCACCAAAACAATCATACCTTGATCATTCTCTCCCTCTCTTCCCAAGAGGCTTTGGATTCCAACAGTTCTGTCTCAGCTTTCCGAGCAGCCTCCTCCAGCTGCTGCCTCACTGCTGTGTTCTTAGCAACTTGGTCTTTAATAGCCTGTAAAGCTTCCACATCAGCAGCATGAAGCATTAATTCCCGTTCATATTTATTCTGAGCTTCAGAAGCCATCATTGCCTGCAGAAAAACACAAAAAATAAACTCTGTTACCTTTAATGGTATGTGTTGCATATGCACAGAGAGACAAAATCAGAGATTGCTAATCAAAACGAAAACCATTGCACAAAACCTCTGATGTTCTCAAGCACAAAAGTCACGGCAATGCCTGTTTACTGCACGTTGGGTTGGATTAAACAAGAGACAAAAGTTTTTCTACATCCTTGACACTGATCAGTGATGGCAGAATTCTCATCTCCAGGAAAGTAGATTCACTCTAAAAAACCAACTGGTACCAAGACAATCTTATCAGCTGATGCTAAATATCATATTGCCTCAGAGCTTTGAAAGACCATAGTTACAGTTTGGGTTAGAACTATATTTTCCCTGCTATTTCATTTTGAGAATTCACTGTTCTTTTTTGCTCTCCCCTCAGGAGACTGAGGCAGTAATTCATCAAAACTAGTTAATTACATTCCTCAACCAACTTCTTTAGTGGAACAGAGTCTAGAAACAGAAATCTATTGCACTGTTGTTTGAAATGACAAACTGTGCCTTTGGTTGATATTACCACAATGTTTGCTCAGGTAGAAAGACAATGCATTAACTAAGCAGCTGCTCCCAAAACAGACGATGCGCCCTTCCAACCACTTTTCCTGCCTCCACCAGTCTCAGAGCAGCAGTTCAGTTTTGGATTCAAGTGACAAACCAACACTGAGTTTATTCTCCCTGGCTAAAACACGCAAACACCACACACATACCTGTTCCTGGCAGTCCCGCCTGGCCTGCTGTTCATTATTCAGAGCAGTGCTGGCCCTCTGCAGAGCTTCCTGAACTTCTGACTGCACAGCTGACAGACTCTTCTTCAGCTCTGACAGCTGCAGGGACAGGGGAACAACAGAAACCAAGTGAGAACAAACCCAAGCCTAAGTGGCAAAGTATTTCCAGAGTACTGAACACTGTCATTAATAATGTAATATTATTTATAAACTAAAACTAGTATTACAAGAGAGAAATACTTTCAGTATTTGGACTTATTGATATACAGAGCTCTTTCCTGGCAAAAATATACTCCCATTCTTTCAGAGCTGGGCCTGCAGTAATTCTAGTTCCAGTCACCTTGTTTTGTTTCAGAAATCTCTCTCAAAGGCTTTTACTCATGTTTTCCTGCAAAATGCGCTCAAAGCTCAGGAAGATAGTGACACCTTTGAACACACAATCCCTCCAGCAAAGTGACATGGTTAATGCACTACTTGTGCTTGGAAACCTCTCCCACATTCAGTTAGCCCTGTGTACACTCTCAAAGATTCAATTCTGGGCACTACTACCCTGTGAAAACCAACTGAAGGTTTTGTAAAAGCACATTGCTGTGGGACCTACAAGGGAATTTAGGCCAGGGGGTGTTCAGTGTTTACCTGTTGTTCCATGCTCTCCACAGCTTTACGCTTCTCCTCTTGCACTTCTTGTTTTTCTTTCTCTGACTCCATCAGTTTCTTTTCCAGCTGTGCCTGGTACTCTGAGGACTCCTTCAGACGAGCTTCAACTGTTACACGAACTTCCTCTGTCACCTTAATTAAAATCCATCATAAGATCAATTTCCCCCCTCATTAAATACGATTATTCTGATATGAAACCAGTATTCTATTAACACTTTAAAGCCAGAATAGGTATTCTCAGCATCGCATTTAGAACAGCACTGAAAATGTGGAGAATCACAAATAGCAATAATAATAAACAATGGTAACTACTTACTTGTTTTTCTTTATTAAGGGATTCCTCTAGACTAAGGACCATGGCCCTGTACTGCTCCACATTACTTGAACTAGTCTTGAGTCTCTCCCTCAGGTCATTAACTTGTTCCTCAGCTTGTCTCAGTCGACTTACAAGATCATCTACATCTTCATTTGTACTATGCTGACCTGCAGTGTTAGAACACATTCATTAATAGAGGTTTAATTCAGATTTTAAACCATTGTTCTGTTGAAAACTGAAGTCTCTTCAGGATAATAACATGGAAAAAACAATCACCTTCCCAAAGCTTCAATAAATACATGTCCCCCCTAACCAAAATAAGGGCTTACAATAAACTCCGTTGACTATTCAAAAATACATAACCTAATAGACTTAAAAATGGTTCTTTATTAAGTTTTGCTGTGTTTTTTACCTCTGCCAAAGACTGCTTGGACCTAAGTTTACATTAACAAATCACCCTGGTTGTCTTCATCTGAATATGTGATGAATCAAGAGGTTTCTTTAGCGTCTTGCCCTCCTAATTCTAAATGATTATGCATCACGAATTTTCCCATTCTGCAGGCAGCAATGTTTAACAGAAAGAGACATGAAACGCACTAGAGCATCTCACCTTTCCCTGGAGGCCTCTGTGATGACTGAGATGTCAGCTGAGCCTCAGTATTGTTCAGCTGCTGTTTCAACATGGCAGCTTCTTTCTGGGCATTCTTTAAAAGCTCCTTTGTGTTAACATGACGGTTTGTCTCCGTCTCCAGCTGCCTCTTAAGATCCAGGATATGAACCTACAAACACAAACACACTGTAAACTGGCAGAACAACCTGGGGCTTTACTTTCCCTAAACCAAGTTTAGCATATTTACACTTACCTCTTGATTCTTGGTGAGGGAATGCCTTTGTTCCACCTCACTTTCTAGTTTCTTCTTCAGCTGAGAAATCTCACGCTCCAGCTTTTCTATCTGATTATTGAGTCTTTGCTTTGTTTCTGTCTCAGACCTCTCTAGAATTCCCTGATAAAAGAGCACAATGCACTATTCTTAACATCAGTCCGTGATTTTCTTTTGAATTACTGCAGCACATCATACAAAGTTGTCCCAGCACTTCTCCCGCCACAAAATAAATAATAGGTAGATACAGAAAATGATGAGAAGTAGCACTTATAATGTGTGACTCATTTTGAAAGAGACTTTAATAATATTGACACGATAAATATTATTAAAAGAAAAT
Source organism: Serilophus lunatus (assembly GCA_013399895.1). Classification (NCBI taxonomy): domain Eukaryota; kingdom Metazoa; phylum Chordata; class Aves; order Passeriformes; family Eurylaimidae; genus Serilophus; species Serilophus lunatus. Next base: position 459,132 of record VXBA01003087.1, on the reverse strand, counting down.
CCCAAACCAAAACAATCTACCACAGAAATAGAATTCAGCCACATGGGAAAATGTACAACTTGAAACATACTGTAACTGTTAATATACCTTATAGTAAATGATATAAAATAAATACCACTTAATAGGAGAACAAACTACTGAGGCAGGCACTGGTAAATTTTACTAAAGATTAACATAAGACATTTTTTTCCTTTTTGTTTCACATGCTTTGTTTCCATTTTATTGTGACCTTACTCATGGGCTTAAAATCTCAGTCAGGACTTTGTCCAGGTAAATAAAAGAGTATCATAATGTAGGACAGGTCACAAAGTTGCTGAACTAAGTTCCCAAGTATTTTATGCTCCGTGTCAATTAGTAACCAGATAAAAATCCACTTTAAGACCCAACCCCAAGATTGTTTTGACTTGGATAGGTATTGACTAAAAATTCTGACAGACAGACCCAACTTGGACATGAGAGCAACGCCGCATACCTGAATTGTTCGCAAATTAGTGAGCAGCAAGTTCTGTCCTCTCTGCTCAGCTAAGAGAGAATCTCGTTGCTGAGTCAAACGCACATCTGACATCTTCAGGATATCCTTCTCTTTTTTCAAGTTTTCTGCTCTTACCTGTAAGACAAGCATTGAGAACTCTGTTACCACTCTCTAATCCAACCATTAATTTTATTTTTATGTAAGACAAGCAGTGAGAACTCTGTTATCACTCTCTGATCCAACCATTAATTTTATTTTTATGTAAGACAAGCAGTGAGAACTCTGTTATCACTCTCTGATCCAACCATTAATTTTATTTTTATGTAAGACAAGCAGTGAGAACTCTGTTATCACTCTCTGATCCAACCATTAATTTTATTTTTATGATAATTCAATAAAAGGTTTTAATGTTATAGATTGTATATTAAAATCCACGTGAATTAAACCAAGAGCAGGAAGAACACCACCATTGGATATTCTGTTTTCTCTGTGAACTGAAACAGCTTGGAACACTCTTAAGTCTTCACTCAGTACTTGAGAAATGTCAAGATAATTACCAAAAATACTCTCATACTACCTTGAAATAACCAGCAGTGCCACACATAGTTACTAACCTCTGCCACTGCCAGTTTTTCATTAGCTCCCCTCAGGTCCTGAGTCAGGGTGTTAATTATCTGCTCTTGCTTCTGAGTGGTCGCTGTGTGTTTCTGGATTCTTTCACGCAGAGAGGTGATTTCTCGGCGATATCCTTCAACATTATCCTGCAGCATTTCATAACTTCACAGGGGACAACAAAGCAAAGCATGTGTTTGCCACACTGAACTGTTTAACTGCAGGAAGTGCAAGCTCCATGGTTTTATTCATCAGTTTTCACTGATGGTTATATTCTTGATCCCACCTTCACTATTTCCTTCATGTTCTTACACAGAATAAACAATGTTAAACAGGCAATTCCTCCTGAGCAAACAACACGAGCCGCTAACAGGACTCTGTACCAGAGCCCAGAGCAATGAAATTAAATAGCTCATTTACCGTTTGGAGGCAAACTCCAGCTGTGTGGATATCTTGGCATTTTGGGACCTCAAGTCTGTGACCTGCTCCTGAAGCTTTTCATTTTGTTCATTCAGCAGCTTGTCGTTCTCTGCCTTTTCTTTTTTATAGTTCTCAAAAACTTCCTGCAACTACAACAAAGAACAGGCACAAAACTGCTTAGCAAGGGTAAAAAAGAAACAGTGACAGCTTTTTCTAGTGCCTGCTAAAAAAAATACCTGCTTAAGAGCAGCTTTAGCCTCCACAGTCTCCATGGACTCAGTCACAGACACTGGGGCAGGAGTTGCCACGGCTTGAGGTAAACTTGGGCGCTTTGGAGTAGATGTAAGACAAATCTCCTCTGGTAACAGACCTGAGGCTAAAAAGAGATGAAGTGCGTTTTACAGGCAACAATTCCTGCCAAAGCAGAAGATCACCCCCCCATGGAAGGGGGTTACCTTGCAGAGGAATGATGGCTCCTGTGGTCTGGCTCAGCAGGATGCGGAACATGTCCCGCTGCCGAATGATGGACTCCACGAGCTGCAGCTGGTGCTGCCGCGACTCCCGCAGCTGGTGCAGCTCACTGAGGGCTTCATCCAGCTGCCTCTGGAGCTCCAAAATCCTGGAACAACAGTAGCTTTCAGCTACACATCCAGGGAGCCAGACCAGGATGTTCTGGGCTCCTGCCCTCAGGAGAGACACTGAGGGGCTGGAGCGTGTCCAGGGAAGGGAACGGAGCTGGGGAAGGGGCTGGAGCCCCAGGAGGGGCTGAGGGAGCTGGGGGGGCTCAGCCTGGAGCAAAGGAGGCTCAGGGGGCTCCTGGAATTCTCTGCAATCCCTGCCAGGAGGGGGGAGCCGGGGGGGGTCGGGCTCTGCTCCCAGGGAACAAGGGCCAGGAGGAGAGGGAACAGCCTCAGGCTGGGCCAGGGGAGGCTCAGGTTGGACAAGAAGAGGAAATTGTGCCTGGCAAGGGGGGGTCAGGCCTTGGCAGGGGCTGCCCAGGTTGGTTTGGAGTCCTCATCCCTGGAGGTGCCCAAGGAAGGACTGGCCGTGGCACTCAGTGCTCTGGGCTGGGGGACAAGGTGGGGATGGGGCACAGTGTAGACTTGATCATCTTGGAGGGCTGTTCCAACCTCAACAATCCCATGATTCCATAACATAGTCCTGCAAACTTCTAAGAAGATTGGCCTTTGGGCTGCCATATGTAGACTAAAACAAAAGTAGGCCTCTTCCATGAAAAGCATAACAGAGGCAATTCTGTGCAGTTGTTCCTATGAACAGAAGTCAGTAGCACGAGAACTTTCCACACAGAATCCCATGACCTGTGGGCTTTACAGTTAGTGATTACATGTGCACATGCAACTTTTTGTTCAGCTAACAAGAATGAAATTTATCCTTTTTGAAAAACAGCTCTGCTGTGTGAAATCAGAATCACAAAAAGACCAACAATTATTTTGATTTTTGATAAGAGAGCCTATTTTAAGACCTACAGCTACAAAGCCATTTTAATCTAAAATTGAAAACAATGTAGCTTTAGTATCAGTTTGCTTTTATGAATCAAGAGTTGCTCATGAGATATGTACACAATTAACAACAATCAGAAGTAAAAAACTAAAAAGCACTGGAACAAATCCCTGTTACTACTTAGCACAAATAATTTACCAGAAGGAGGAGGTGACTCACTTAGATGATGTTGTTTCTTGCTCCTCTTTTTCTCTGGCCTCTCCCAGCTCCCGAAGAGCCACCAGGAGACGCTGGTTCTGCTGCTGAAGTTCTTGGATATTTCTGTAGGAGACCAGATGTTGAGTGATGACTTCAGAAGAGCTGCTGATGTCAGCAGAGCTCACTGCTTCCTCACGGATCACATGGTTCCCTCTGGCTTCTTCCAGCTCCATTAACAGTACACAAATCTGAAAGAGAATGTCCTAGTGTGAGGTCTGCACACACACTCAAAAGTTTCTTCTGAAAAACAATGTATGGCAAAGAAAGTGTTTGGAAATTAAGGGATTTTTTCTTACAAAATAAAATTATAATCAATAAATCCTTGTAAGAGAGTTAGTTCTATTACAGAAAAATCAGTTTGACAAAAGGCAACAGGATCAGAAGTGGACAATCTGCATTCAGTTCTGCCAACAGACCACAGGATATTCCAATCACAGAAGTTAGATGTGAGCTTCCCCTGTCAGATATTTAGCAAATTATCCTAAAGCAGCATCACTACTATTCAGCTAAACTTATTCCAGCTTTGAAGGCAGAAATGGAAGTACCATGCTGTCCTAAGGAGAAGCTTTTAACCTCACCAGGGCACTCAGGACAACCACAGTCTACCTGTGGCTGAACACAACTGCCAAGTAAACATCAGAAATACAGCACTACATCAATAAATAAATCACAAAGAGCACATTTAACCACAACAATGTTTGCTTTACCTGCTGGGAAAGATCTTTTACTCGAACTTCCAGTCTCTGGCTTTCTCTTTCAAAGAAAGAGGCATGTTTATTGGCTTGGTCAGCCTGGTCCTGCAAGCAATGGATCTCCTGCAACCACACAAACAGGGAGCAACACATCACAACTCCACTCACATTCCTTTCCAGACTGGTAACATCATGTGGAGACATGCCTTGGGAACCAAACTGCTCTTTAAAGTTACACTCCATAGGTTTAACCCCAGGTGCTTTGGAATCAAAAGCCACACTCTTCATGCTGGAATGGTGTATGGATGAAAACTGATGGGAAGGGAGCACTGAAGTCCAATTTGATGCCATTGGACAGACAAATAATAACTTTCTTTACAAAGAATCCCATCTTTCAGGAGAGATTGCAAATCTTCACTACAAAAAGCTATGAAATACATTGGTTCTACAAGGTTCTTAGCACAGTCTCGTAAACCACAAGCCAGAAAGTTCCACAGACCTTATCCAACAATCAGAGTTGACTGAAAGTCCCATTTTATATATTTACAACAGCAATTAGGATTAAAGAATTACAAATTAACTTTTTTCCCTAATTTTGCATGCTCTTTTATTTCCTACTGACCTTCATAGCCTGCTCAAGCTTTGCAGACAGACTTGCAACAGCTTTTTGGGATCGCTCGAATTCCTCACGCTGCCGTTTTAGGATTGGGGCTTTGGCTTCCACTTCCTGCACTATTTCATCCAAATATTTATTGATTCTCTTGTTCTCCAGCTTTTCCATATGCAACTGATCCTGAGATTCTACATAGGCATTGTAGAGCTGCAACAAAAGGTGTTTTGGTTTGTTTTGGACACATCTGTAAAGATCTCTCAAAAAAAGAACCACTGGTATTTATATCATTCAAACCTTAAGGCAGTGGAATTTTATACAACTTGAAACCATTTAACTCAGAGAAACAAAGTTGGACCTTCAAAACAACATGTTTTTAGGGCTCAGACTATGGCAAAACAGTTATACCTATTACTTATGAAATGGCAAAGTTTATAGCACCACAAAAGAATTCTATGTAAAAGGCACAAGTCTTAAGCAAGTTTAAGGCAACAGAAATATCCAAACTAGTAACACAGAGGAAAATAAAAGCTGGACAGAAAACCAGTAGCAAACAATGAAAATACAAATTGCATAAACAGAAGTGTAAAAAACCCTAGAATTTGTATGATGTATCTTTATTTTTTCTTTTTGCAAGCACAAGCTCAGGCCATAGCAAAAGAGATTAAAAAGTTAAGTAAATAAGCAAAAAAAGTCTGTATACAGAAAATAAGTTTGTATTAACTAAACGCACAGCCTTCTGCATTTGATCTACCAAATAAACTGTAAGGCATGTTGAAAAAAAAATCCCACTAACTCAGCAATTAAATCTTCCTCAAATTACACTTCCTTGTCTCCAGTCAGGAATCCCAAACAGTGAACCAAGGCTGCACCTTCATGTCTGGTGGCATTTCAAGGGCCTTGAGGTTGGGGTTTCTCCTCACTCACCTCAGTTAACTTCATTCCAGGCTTGACCACTTTGGCTACAGCTGCAGCCGTGGGGGACATGGCTGCCAGCTCCTCTTCGGACAGTATGGCTCCTGAGGACACAGTCCCATTAAAAAGCTCCAGTAATTCCCACCATAAATATCCTTTATTAATCTAAACAATGTCCCATACACCTTTCCAAATACTGTATTCTGAATTATCAGTTTAAACCTTGAAATTTACTTTTTGTAATCTCTTGTGCAAACAAGTGGTATTACAACAGTCTGAGTTATCTGCTAGTTTAACTGGAAATGCTGAAAAGCTTTTAGTATTAGGACTCCCAACATTTAGATCATTTCAGAACACGAGTAACTGAAATAGCAGGAATGAAGTTTAAACTCGGGTTTCTTATCACACTTCCAGAGGTTCAGAGCAGCAGAGCACCGGTTTATTTTCCTTAAATTAACACAGGAAATATATTTCATGCCTCTGGTCCTTCCTGCTCTGCTCTTTCTTTCCTTTGGAAATTACTGGTATGTAGCAAAAAAATCTACTATTTTTAACAAATAATGGAATTAGAAGGGTAAATACTGAGAAAGATTTAATGTGAAATTTTTAGGACAGAGCTTTGTTTTCTATTGCCTTTTTTAAAGAGGAAAGGAAGGATTTCTCATTAAAAGCAAATGCTTCCTCTCTCTTTTCTTTGAAAAAGTAAATCAGATTAAGAGAAGAACTGTAAAAAACCCGTTATGATAGAAATGCACTTTCTGCTGAGGGGAGCATATATTGTTATACATATATATATATGAAAAAGCCTAGAAATGACCCAAGGTAGTATTAGATTAGTGCACTTGCTGCCTACAGAAATTCAGCCCAAGATGACAGGCAGCCTGAGGCTTTGTGCATTCCAGGGCCCAGCCCGGTCCTACCTTTGCGCTTTGTGGCAGACAGCAAATCATTGGCATTCTCCAGCTCCTTTTCCAGCTTACTGATCTTCTCTCTCAGCTCCTTTTCCATGACAGCTTTTGACTCTTCCACCTCAGCCAACTGTTCCTGGGCTGCTTTATTAGCTACAATTAAATCAGACCAGCAGTTGGTGTGTTGGGGTTGGTTTTATTTATTTGCATTAATTTTTAAAATATCCAAGTGTCTCTATGTACCTTAAATTTTACTTTATCTGTATATGACCTGCAGAAGAAGCTCAAGTGATTAGAAAACAGTGGCATGAGAGAAGCTGTGAGCTTTGCTTAGAAAGGGCAAAAGTCTGAACTGCCTTTTTATTAGTTAAAAGGAATGTAAAATAAGAAACTAAAGTGAAGACATATCTTGCAAAATTAGATCTTCTCATCAAAACCCAGAGTACAATTCCAGCTATATTTGAAAACAGCCTCCCAAACACAAGTGAATTCAACCAGTCACATAAAATCTTTTTTACAAAGTGACTGATGCTTCCATCATCCCAAAAGCCCGATGAAATTCCCTTCCCAAACACACAAACCCCATTTTTTTTGCCATCTCTCAGTCCCAGCTCACCTTCACCTGCCTCCTTGAGGAGCTTGTGCAGCTCTTCCACTGCTCCTGTCAGCTCATTGCTCTTTGCCTCAGAGTCATCAGCAGCACTCTAAACAAAGCATTTCAGTCACCTCAGTGCACAGCAGAGCAACTACAGGTTTATAAGGAAGCTTAAACTGGCCTCAAATCGTGAACACAGTTTTTTGAGTAAAATGCTCAAAGATTCACCCAAACTGGAAGATCCTTTCCATTTGGATAAGTCTCACTCTGACTCAAACTGCCCATCTGAAATATGGATGTGAGATGACACTACCCAGCACAATGTGTGGCCTTCAGCTGTTTCCAGCTACTTCTAGCTTTGCTCCTTCTCTTCACTAAAGCTGGGAGAAATTTTGAGTCCTCCATTCTGATCAGTATGAAAAATTTGGTATTTTTAGAGAATCTTATATAAATAATCTATGTTTCTTTGCTTCCACTTAGAGATCTCACAAGTGCAAGGCTGGACAACATTTGTGGGTGTCTAAGCAGAAAAACTCAGGGAACAGGACTCAGTAGCCTGGGAACATAAGATGTGTAGACCAAAAAGCAAGTAGCTGTCCCTTCAGCTGACTTTGTCCTCCTCAATACACTACAGGATATTTTTCACTCTTTGAGCCAACAAAGCAAACAAAAATTGTTTGTTTAGATGTTGTCCCACTATTTGGCAGAATCCACAACACTCAACTTACTCAGGTCACAAATTCTGCCAAGTGTTTTTTGAAATGAACCTCTCAGAAAAATCTCTCACACAGTCACACTTTGCATGTAAACTTTTGATTCCCAATAGATCCTAAGGCATAACCACAATATTACAAGGAGCCTCAAAACAGTGAGCAGAAAAGCCCCAGTTTTGCTTAACCTGCAAGATAACCCAAACAACCTAAGATTCCAAATGCTGCCTAAGAAAGCAGCAAAGAAAACAATGTTTTGGATGGTTTACAGTGTTCTGCAATGGAAGTTAGCCTGCCACATCCACACTTTGTGGGGAAAAAAACCTCAAGCTGGCCTGCACTTCATTTAACACTAAGACTGTGTCCCAGGTATACACTTTGTAACAGAATCAATGAACTCACCTTGTACAGGTTGGACAATTTCATGTGGGCGTTCAGCTCATTGTGGAATCTCTCCTCCATACTCGCCTGCTGCTCCTTAGCCTGGCAAATTAGACACAGGGTAGGGGAGCATTCCATTGCTTCCATTTCACACATTTTATTTTTTGATTTGTAGCAGCAAATGTAAAGCTGTTCCATATATTCATACACATTCAAGTTGTCTCACCTCCTTCAGTTTATTCAAAAGTTCTTCCACATGCTTCTGAAGGTTTTCATTTGACTGTTTCAAGCTGCTCATTTGTTCCTCCAATCTGGAAACCTATTCAAAGAAGAAATGAGAACACTGCCTACTTTTGTCTTTCTAGTCCATTTTACTTTGCAAAATACCCATGTCATTGTTACTTTAAAAAAAACCCCACCACAAGTTGCAGGAAGAACACAAATGGCTACTCGAATACAGTTATTAAAGTACTTGTCTTTGTTTAATACAGTAAATTGGGTGGTATAATTTCTAAGAAATGACAAAAGCACTCAGTAATTATATAATTACATTACCTCCTCCTTCTTGTTCTCCAGACTACATTTGAGCTCCAGGATTTCGTTGCCCTTCTCCCTGGCAGTCTGGAGCAGTTCATCTGTTTTGGCTTTCAGCTCAGCATTCAGCCACGTGTTTTGGTTCTGCAGCAGTTCTTTTTCTTGCTCCAACCTTTTCTCCCGGTACTAAGAAGAAAATTGCAGTGTAGTTGTACTGCTTCCACAGAAAACAAAGCAGCCAATTCACCTCCTCTGATCAGAGCAGGAGTAGCAGCAGTGGCTTGCAATTTGGTAAAGAACACCAACTGACAGGCAGTGCCCCTTATTACATTGGTAATAAGTTACCAAGGCACTCTTGCCACTTGCCTTAGTTTCCTCAAAAGCTTATGTCAGCTGGCAACATCAGCTAGATTAATATCTAGTTAGAGGAAATTAATGTGTTGAGGTTTCCCTCCTTTCTTCTCCTTTCTCCCTCTCTTTACAGAGTTTATTCTGCCCACAGAGCAACAGTGCAGGTTCTCAGGTAATTGTTTTTCTCCTTTTTACCTGCCCTTCATGGACCTGGAGTCTTTCCTAGAGGACAAGAACAGCCACCAAGCACCGAGCACTGCCACCATGAGGCTTGGACAGGCTTGCCCAGCTCGTACCCCTTGCCTCCTATGAATACACATCTCACTTCCACTCACAGCCACTGATTTCACAACAAAACAATTTGCTATAAATGACAGGAGCTCACTTTGACTTGCTTTCCAAGGGAGTCATGACACAGTGATGGTTACATCCCACAACAAGCAATGCAGAACACACAGAGAATACATTAGGAGTCCTACTCACCTTCATGGAAACATCTGATGTTTGGAGTTCATCCAACTTTAACTGAAGTTTTGCCTTTTCTGTGTTTGCCTCTGTAAGCTTTTCATTTAAGCGTTTTATATCCTCTGGAGGAGGGAAACCAGTGTTAAAAACCCTAATTGTGTGACAGCTTTGATGACTCACCTCACTAAATTGCAAAGAATGAGAACAGGCAGGATACAATGTATGTAATTGTACGTTGGGCAATAAGATACTGCGTAAGGTACGTTTTTAAATCTACAAAACCAAGCAAACTACTGGTTTTCTGTATAACAAGCGTGCTATTTCCTGCCTTGTTTCCTCTTCCCTAAGCACTGCTCCCTGCTAATTAATCTATTATCTCGTGCTGCCTGTACAAACTGGACACTCCATTCAATCCCACTGGAGTCAGTATTCTGTGCCCATGTCCTTGGCTGTACCATTTAAATGTTCGACTTCCTGGGAGCGCCTTTCGCTCGTGCGAACCAAGTCTCTCTTTTCAGCTTCCAGCTCTTCCTTCTCTCTGCTCAACAGGCTCTGAAAAAGAGGCCAAAAAATCAATACAGAAATGGGTCCAGCTCTGTGTCACAGTTTATAGTCACCATTTACAGGTGGAATCATGTGGCAGCAAGCTAAACCTCAGTAAGTCACCCCAGCCAACTGGAAACTGGGATAAGAGGCTTGAGTGGGTGATGAATCACAATGGAACTGTTCAAAACTGCATGATGCAGTGTTAAAATTCTTTGAAAGACAGCTTTGATAGCTAAGCATTCACTGAAACAGTTTTATTTGGTTAGATAAAAGAGGAGACAAAGTAAACAAGAACTGAACACGTGTCAAAAATCATTATAAGAACCAAACCCAAGTCAACGATCTGGGGTCATCTCTAGGTCACAGCTCTGCCTTCAAGGTGTCACTGCACAGCCCCTCGGCCAGAAACCATCAGATGCATCCTCACAGCATGGAAGGATCAATGGAATAACCTTGGCTTTGCTTCCTGCCCAGTATTCCCTCTCTGGCCACGTCCCTCCCGTACCTGCAGGGCCACGTTTCGGTCCTGGGCAGCTTCCAGCTCCTTGTTCTTCTCACTGAGCAGCTTCAGCTTCTCATCTGTTGGGGGAGAAGGAATTGTAGGGAGGGATCTCCACCCCAGCATGACACATTTCACTCTCCAAATGCAACAAAGTCAAAAATTCCCTTAGAAACAGCTAATGAAAAATGAATTCCAGAGTTCCCTTTGGATTCCCAGGGTGGAACTGTGGCAGACTGAGGCAGCCCTCAGATCAGAAGCACTTACTGTGCAGATTGATTCAGAACCCACGGACTGCTGCTACAAACATCAGAATCAAGGTGGGTTTTTTCCCATTAAAAAGGGCAACTTGAGCACAAGAGCTCTCTCTACATGCAGGAATAACAAGCACAGCTGATGCTGGATTTTCAACTCCTGGGAGAGACCTAAAGCATTTCAGCAGAACACTGGGCTACAGCAGGAATGCAAGCACATAACACAAAGTACAGTGCACACAAACAGAGCAGGTTGTACTTACCAAGCTTTTTGAGCTCCTCACGCAGAGTTTGACACTCCTGGGTCTCACTCACAAGCCTCTCCTGACTCTGAGCCAGTCGTTTCTCCACCTCAAAGTACTGTTGCTCTGCAAAGTAACAAAGTCACCCCAGCCTCACTTCATGAGCATTTCTTTCTCACCTTCACCAAGGATCCTTATTAATAGATATCTTTATTAAAAGAAAGCATTTGTAAAGAAAATACCTAAAAATACTAAGACTGTAGTGGAATTTCAAGAAAAAAAAGCAGTTTAAAAGACAAAAAGCTGCATTTCTACATTGAATTAACATTGTTTGAAATATCTTGGCATCATGGAAGTGATTTGTTTCCAGAAATTGGGGTATGTCTCAACCTGGAGCAGTGGAAGGTGTCCCTGCCCACGGCAGGGGTTTAAAGTCCTTCCAACTCAAACCAATCTGGGATTCTGTGAAATGATCCATAAAACAACAGCCCAATTAACCTGAGTAGTTCTTTCCTATGTCTGTGACACTGTAACACCACAACCGTGCAGTGTGGCCTCATCAACTTAAGACCTCATTTACCTCCAGAGTATTTCTACAGACACATAATAAACCCACACAATCCCAGGTACCAAGGGATTTCACTGGGAAAAGTTTTAATGAACACTTATTACAATAAATCCCTGTGCTCTGTCCCCTGAGGACTGAAAAAACATAATTAGCTCTGAATCTCTGTTATCTGAAACAGTAACTGTGCCGTGGAGCTTCACTGCAAAATACTTGGGAAAAGCAGAACTCCTGGGCACAAGGGGCTTCCAAAGAATTCCAAACAATGCTGCCCCTCCTGCCACACAGTGCAGAACGGGGCTGGGAGCTCTGGGGCACCTTCATTTACACCACACTGTCCCAGTTCATTTACCAAACCTTGTGCCATGAAAAGGCTGAAAGAAAGGTGGAAGCAAAGTTTCCCATCACAAATGTGTCACATTCCCAGTAAATCAACTCATGCACGACCTGACACTCTCCTCTCCTGTTCTCTGCTGGAGTTACTGGTCTGTGATCAATAACCTCCAAATCATCGACAAAATGTTGATTCCATCAGGAGCATTTCAGAGAATGGCCTTCAGCATGGGATTTGGCAGAGGGGTAAAAACCTGAGGCTGTCTGAGGGCACAAAGCTCTGATTCTCCTCCACAAGCAGGATCACAGCAGAACAAAGCACAGAATCCTGAGGCTGCAGCAGCCCTGGGAGCTCAGAATCCAACCCTTCCCAGCACTGCCAAGGCCACCACTGTCCCACGGCCCCAGGTGCCACAGCCACACGAGTTTTGAGCAATTCCAGAGACAGTGACTCCACCACTGCCCTGCGAACCCATTTCCAGTGCCCGACTACCCTTTCCAGGAGGAAATTTTCCCCAAAATCCAACCTGCCCCTGCCCCGGCCCAGCCTGAGGCCGTTCCCTCTCCTCCTGGCCCTTGTTCCCTGGGAGCAGAGCCCGACCGCCCCCGGCTCCCCCCTCCTGGCAGGGATTGCAGAGAATTCCAGGAGCCCCCTGAGCCTCCTTTGCTCCAGGCTGAGCCCCCCCAGCTCCCTCAGCCCCTCCTGGGGCTCCAGCCCCTTCCCCAGCAACACCTACGCTCCCTAAAAACCTGACAGAAAACTGTTCTTTAAACCCATTCGAGATACAGCTTTGACCCTGAACATTCCTCTGCAAGAAAGGAAAAAAAACAACCAACCCAAACTCAACCAAAAAAGCGACTCCATGAGCCAAGAGCAGCTCGAGCCCGGGGCAGCGCAGGGCCCGCACTCACCGCTGTCCACCTTGAACCGCTCGTGGCGGGCGCGCAGCCCCTCGATCTCGCCCTGCTGGTCGCCCAGGAAGCGCTCCAGCTTGCCCTGCACGGCGCGGGGCAGCTTGGCCAGCTCGGCGCGCTCCAGGAGCTGCTGCAGCACGGCCGCCATGGCTGCCCGCCCTCACGGCCCGCGCCCGCTTCCGCTTCCGCCGGGGGGTGGGACGGGACGGGGCGGGACTGCGCGGCCGAGGCCCTGACTGCACCGGGGAGGGACCGGCACAGAGCCCGGCAAGGGGACTGCTGCGGGCACCGCGGGGCTGTGCGGGCGCCCCGCCCTGCACAATGTGGCACCGCCCCGCCGCTCCCAGCATGGCGGCGCCCCCGCCC
>VXBA01003087.1:385435-445956 GCA_013399895.1 Serilophus lunatus | reverse complement strand
CCGGCTGATGACGCGTGATGGCCACCTCAGTGCTCGGCTGAGGCGGCCGCTGCCCAAGGCGGGATCCCCGGGAGCCCCGGGCTCTGCCCCCCGCGCTGTGGCCGTGCCGATCCCCGGGAGCCCCGGGCTCTGCCCCCCGCGCTGCGACGGTGGTGATCCCCGGGCTCTGCCCCCCAGCTGTGGGGCCCCGCTGAGGTGAGAGGGCCTCTCCCTGTGCAGCCTCGGCAGCCGCTGCTCTTGGGCTTCAGCGGTTGCTGCTGAGTTGTTCAGCCGGTGAGGGGGTTTCGAGAGCAGCCCTGCATGAGAGGGAGGGCGTTCTGTAGCTGTTTGGAACGACCACAGGCGCTGCACTGGGGATGCCTTGGGAATTGGAATGAGAATGGTGCATCGCACGCTTAAGTTACAGGAATTAGCAGGTCCCTGTGTGAATGGAAAAGTGCGTCCTTTACGTTTTAATGACACATAATGCAGAAAGAAATTGTTGCTGGGAGTCGTTCCACGTGTCCAGGGCTGGGCCCAGTTCTGGGCCCTCCCAAGGGAGACCCCGAGGGGCTGGAGCGTGTCCAGGGAAGGGAACGGAGCTGGGGAAGGGGCTGGAGCCCCAGGAGGGGCTGAGGGAGCTGGGGGGGGCTCAGCCTGGAGCAAAGGAGGCTCAGGGGGCTCCTGGAATTCTCTGCAATCCCTGCCAGGAGGGGGGAGCCGGGGGGGGTCGGGCTCTGCTCCCAGGGAACAAGGGCCAGGAGGAGAGGGAACGGCCTCAGGCTGGGCCAGGGCAGGGGCAGGGGGGACAGGAGGAGGAATTGGGGCCTGGAGACGGTGGTGAGGCACTGGCAGAGGCTGCCCAGGGCAGTGGTGGAGTCCTCATCCCTGAAGAGATTTCAAAGCCATGGGGACATGGATTATTGGTGGCCTTGGCAGTGCTGGGGGACTGGTTGGACTGGATGATCTTAGAGGGCTTTTCCAACCTAAAGGACTCCAAAGGATCTTTGTGTATGTGTACGTGCCCTCCTTGACTTGCTGCAGTGTTTGTGTTCTAGGCTGGAACCACAGCAATCCCCCTGGAGCTCGGAGCCATGGGCAGAACTTACCTTGTGGAGGAGGGTGTGGGGCAGTACCTGTCAGAGCTGAGCTCAGCAGGGAAGCCTTATGTCACTGGGCTGCTGATAGGCCAGGTGAGTGCTCCATCCTGCCCTGGGGGCTGGGGGAGGCCAGCACATGCTGCTGGCCGTGTGTGCTGAGTGCCCTGCCCCGGCAGTGTTCCCCCCAGCGGCACTACGTGATCCGGGCCGTGCGGACCCCGCCCAGGGAGCAGCCCCAGAGCAGCAGCTCTGCCAGCCTTGCGGCTCTGGATGAGGAGTGGATCACCACACACGCCAGCCAGGTGAGGAACAGCCCCTGCACCACCACAGGGAGAGGGGGGGAGCACCAGGGAAACGGCATGGACACAAATGCTCTCGGCGCTTGTGTCCTCTCAAGCCCTTTTCTCAGAGTGAAAGAGCCCTCCAGGCCACGCTGGCACCGGTGTTTTAATACTGCCATTCAAAGGAATAGCTGTGGTGCTCTCAGATGTTTTAATGAAAGGAGGCTTGATAGGAGTGAAGGGAGCACATTTGTAGGGTGTGTTCCTGCATCACAGAGGGTCCTCTGGGTGAAACCCAGCCTCGCTTATTACTGCTCTCGGTGCATGCTTCTCTCATTAGAAGTATCACTTGGTTTTTAGATTGCTGATTCCCTTTAATAACTGTTCCTTTTCATCTTTAAGGTGTCCAGAATGCTCCCTGGAGGGTTGCTGGTCCTTGGAGTGTTTTTGGTTGTGACTCCAGAGCTGTCCAAGGACGGACAGAGCGCTCTGCGCAGGGTGAGCACAATTCCTGCTGCACAGGCAGGGACAGGCTGTGCCTGAGGGATTGCCTGTCACTCACTGCACTACACTTCACTTGTTTTGTTCTGTTAGTACAAAAGCTGTGGTTCGGTGTGTAGGTCTGAGGCTGGAACCTCAGAAATCCCTGTCCTTGTGGGACACTATTTCCTAAATTTCTTTGTCTTGAGGTGTTTGTTGCTGCAACAGTAAATCTGAATTTGTGTTTGCTGTGTTTGTGCTTACTGAATGTGGACATCCTGGCTAAGGGAAATCATCCTCAAGGTTTATCTTAAGCTCACTCCTTGTGACACAGGTGTTGGTGGTGTTAGGTCTCCTTGTCTGAAGGAGTTGCTCAGATTAGGGGTGTTTATAGTGGTGAAAGATCCGTAATTCTTATTCCTTTAAAAGAATCATTTTGTCTAGAACTAGCGTATTTTGAATTCAGATTTCCACAAGGCACTTTTCACTTTGGGGAAGCTGCCTATGAATCCTTGTGGAATGTTCCTTTAGCAATTTGGTGACATGTAAGCTGTGTTTCCTGCTTACACATGATTTGGTATCACTTGGACTTAAAACTTTAGTACAAGACTATTTCCAGAAATTATGATGTGTATTTTTGTGGGAAAACCTGTAATATTTCTTTGGTCTTTAGCTGATCTTCTCAGTGGAAAAGTCCTTGTCTAAAAGAAGGCTCTGGAAACCTGTGGAGGAGGAGGTCTCAGACAGAGTAGCTCTTCAAATCTGTTCTGCTACAAAAAAGTATCCTTTGAGAGCGACACTTACGGCTGAGGCCGCTGCCCCTGACCTGTGGGTGTTGCTGAGTAAGTGAGAATTGGGGAGGAGGGAGTCATCTGAGTCCAGACAGGTGCAGGTCAAGCTGTGAAGTTCCCTGGTAGGCCGTGGGTAAGGCTGCTGCCCCTCTTATGCTTGCCAGAGTCCCAGTTTCTTACTGCTGGGTCTGTCTCTGTGGTGGCATCACATGAGGCCTTCCCCACTCAGTCTCGATTTGCATGAGCTGAGTAAAACATCTGGAATACTGTTTAGCACCTTGATTTTGCTGCTCCCAGTGGTACTTCCATGGAATTGGGGAAGCAGCTGCCACGTGGGATCAGTACTAGTGCTGCAGAAGAATGCAGGCTCTGTTGGTAAAATGAGGCAGCACAAGGAGAGAAAGGAGGATTTTCCTCAGAGTGATGAAGATAAATTACAAACTGGTGCCCTGGGGGTTCTCCCTGTCAATATCCGTTGAACTTAATCTCTTTGTAAGAGCTGGGGCAGCATCATTGTGGTAGTTGGAGTCACAGCCAAATGCTTTTCCATGTTTTTATACTTGTGGAAGGTGAGACCTTCCCTCAAAGCGTCAGTTAGCTCCAAAGAACTTTAGTAAAGGACAAAGTTGACTGTGAATTGTTCTTACTTGTTCCCTTGCTTTTCACTGAATCTTTTTCTTTAAGTAGCAAAGAGTAGTTTGTCGAAGCTATGATGGCCAAGATCCAAAGGTGAGCTTGTCCTCCCCTGCCCTGGGCATCTTTCAGGGCATGGCAAGGACTTGTAGAAAGTCAACCTTCATCTGAGTTATCCTGCCTTGGGGAATCGCTTTATGACTTTTTTTCTTCTCTGCTCTCAGAGTTCAGCTAAACCAGCAGACTGGAAATACCAGAGTGCCCTCTCTGCTTCCTGGCTGGCTTTGGGCTGCACTGTAAATGTGAATATTCACATTCCACTTCTTGCTACTTCCCCAAACCATGACCTGGAGAAGAATACCAAGGTAAATAACTGCCTGTACCACTTACTACACACCAAATTTAAATTAAAAAAATTAAAGAAAAATTAAATTAGAAAAAAATACAAATTAAAAAATAATAATAAACAAAATTAGAAAGTTAAATGAGAGGGAAAGATTTGGATGGTGCAGTAAAGGAATAGGACTAACCAGGGGAGAATGTTTAGCAATTACTCCTCTTTTAAAATTAATTCTTCTGCTGTGCTCAGGGAAAGGTTCCCTTTGCTCAAAATTGTCATGAGTATTCCAGCTAACATCTCTGCTGCCTCACCTGGTGGAAGGTTACACCCAAGTAAAGGAGGGGTGTGGGGTGCTTTTGGTAAGAATTCCCTCTCTGCAGAAATCATGTCCTTGGGGTGGCCTAAAACTTGTTTCTCCAAGGCTGTGTTCTGAACACGGTGGGTTCAAGGTTTGCCTTTGGTAAAACATAGAGAGAGTTGTTGTCAGAGCCTTTGAAACTCTCTTGGAGTAACTGTTGGAACATGTAATTTTCAGTGTGATACTGCCCAACCTTTTAGTGAAATTCTCTTTCCTCTTTCTCATGAGATTTTTGTGTTTTCACTTATTTTACAGAACGGGTTAAACCGATGGTCAAAGCAGATAGAAGACAGTGTTTTTCTGATCAATGGACAAGTTAAGGATGATGATACAGAGCTCCTGGAAGGGCAGGTGAGTCCCAAACAGCAGGGAATTGAGCTCTGATATGTGATTGGAACCTCCAGTAGGATAAAGCATTGACTGACACATCTTCTGTACAGCATTAATTGGTCTTATTGGCCTCAGGCCTGCTGGAGTTCATTGCTGCAGGTTGCATCTTCCTCCTCTGGCAATGTGAACAGAATAATCACGTGTGAAAATGGTGCTTTATGTTCTTTTAGTGTTCTTTAATAAGAACATCAGATGTGAAGGTGGGTGAAGAGATTCTGAACACCTGTCTTTGATTGTCAAAGGTGGAAGCACCTTGCTTGGCTGAGGCATCCATCTCTCCTTTCAGTTGTGTAATTATATTCTCACGGCTGGTTTCTGTGTGGCATTTTCCTCTCTTAAAGGCTATAAACTAGGGCACATAATGACTTTTGATACAGTGACTTTTTTTTCTGTTTCATGATGATTTTTTTTTCTCCTCAGAAAAAGTTAAGAGGAAACACTCAGTCCAGCACTCAGTTCTCTGATGTCAAGGTCCTGACACAGCTGGTAAGTGTTTAGTGGTTTGCAAAGTATAACCTTGCTCTTAAATTATACAACAGAATAAAAATGTAAAATAACATTCTGAACTGTTGTCTAGAAATCCAGCTTACTTATTCCTAAGTTTTTTTCCCCCTGTAGATACTGAATGTGAAGCTGATTGTTGACAGGTCTGATAATCACAGACCATAAGTTGCACAGATGGGGAAAATAAGTTATGGAGAAGAAGTCTTGGACTAATTGATTTGGCTGTAGGATACCTGTAGGACACCTTTCAAGGTGGCTTTGCACCTGAGGATCAGAGTCACCCCCACATTTCTGGACACCTTGAGCACTCATTTGGAGAATTTTGTGAGAAGCTCAGTCCCCAGCCCTGGATTAAGACATAGACCCCGTGAGCTGAACCTTCCTGTGGGTCTGTGCCAGGGGTTTCCTCCCTGCCAGAGGTCCTGGTGAACCCTGGGTTTGGTGCCTGGTTCCTGCAATCCAAACATGTCCAGGCATTGCTCTGTTGGCACCTTTGCACAGCACAGCCCCTCCTGTTTGGTCAGGTGGTTCCTGCATTCTCCAAGTTTTGTTCAGCAAAACCTTTAGAAGTGGATACAATGCCATGTTAGGGATTCAGTGAGATTTCAGCTTGTTTTGTTGTTCCTTTGTGTTGTACTGAGGTTAATTTCCTCAGGGAGTGGAAGACTTGCTTTTGGCTGCAGTAGTTTGTGCAGCTGATGTGGAAGTTGTGCAATCCTGTGTTTCCAGGTGTTGTCCCAGAGTGCCTTATGCACAACTTACTGTTGTGGGAATTAGGATGAGCATTTCTAGGCAACAGTTTATTGCAGTTCTAAGTGTGGCCATTTGTATAATTTAGTCCTGACTAGTGGGATGTCTCCCAGGACACCCTGGGTTGTACTGGTTACATAACAAACATTAACACTTCAGTGTTGAAAAAGAAAAGGTTTATCAGTTGCAATACTGGTATAAGCCACGAGCCTGGAAAGTCTTAGAAGCCTTGTAGACAAAAATATTTGAAACACCTGGAAAAGTAAATACATTTTCCATAATGCAAAAGAGATTTTCAGTCTTGCCTAACGAAACTAAAAGATAAAATAAAATCAGAGTTACCAATTGTGAGGGAAAACAGATTGTCTGTGAACATCTGAAAGTGTGCTGTGATTTCCTAGGCCTGCTGCAAGTGCCTTGGTGAGAAGATAAAAGTGACATGTGTTTGTTTTTCAGTCCCAGGGTTCAAGTCAGAGATCAACAGCTACAGTGCAGGTCTGCAGTGGCTCCATCAACCTCAGGGGTGCTGTGAAATGTAGAGCCTACATCCACAACAACAGGCCCAGAGTGAAAGAAGCCATTCAGGTAGTGAGAAATGTTTTTCTGGAATACATGAAATTTGTCTTGCTGGATTTTCTTTACCAAAGTGGTCTAAACTGGGCTCAAAGTGTTCATCCCCCATGTACATGAGGTTTACTTTGGAAACCTTCTCTGTTTGTATGGGATGGATTCAGTTCCTTTTTCTCTTCTAGAGGGTATGTCTGCCATTAGGAAAGGTGGTTTCTGGTAAATCTTTGCACAAATTGTGAAAGGGTTTAGGCTTGGAAGAATTCTCTTACAATTAAGAAAAAGTTACAGATGATATTTTTATATTTGTAGAGGTAAAATTCAGATTTCTTTGATCAGTAATTTTCTTCCCATATTATGTCAGTGCCTTGTGATTGTCTCTCTTTGGTTTTAATGCTAAGTGTCTAGAAGTTATCAGATCTTACCCTAAAATTCCTAAACTTTTCCTCAGCTTTCCATTTTTGTTTTGTTTTCTCTCTTGGGGTTAATTCTTTTGATGTTAGCTTCTCCTTATTTGACTTCTGAAATGCACGTTAGTTTTTATTTTCTGGAAAAATTATTCATTCACCGGGGGTTAAACTTATGAGGGATTTCTTTGGTTATTTCTTACTAGCCAGAAGTTGGTAAATTGGCTTTTGTATTTCTGATGATTTCCCTTTGTCCTTGCAGGCTTTGAAAAGGGACATAATAAACACATTGAGTGATCGCTGTGAAATAATGTTTGAAGATCTGATTTTGAATGAAGGACCTCAGAAAAAAAGTAAGAAATAAAACAACCCCAACAGCTCATATTTACAGTGAATTTTGGTGGTTGTGGAAAATCCAATATGTTAGAGCAGAGTAAAAAGGAAAAGGCAAGATTTCTGCTTGGCAGCCTTGACCTCTTGAATCTGGAGAATTTTTGTCCTTTGGCATCACAGCTTTCACACCATGTTTGTGTTCAGTTCTTGTCACCACAAAATAACAACTTCAGCTTCTTTCTCACTGATTGGAAGTATTGCAATTATTAAAACTTCCATAGTGGGAATTCCTGTCACTGAAGTTCCAACTGCAAACTTGCACGTTTTAAACTTTAATTTTTATTTTTGAAATCACTGTATGGTGTTCCCATATAATATTGCTGTATGTTAAAACTTGGTAGGATTCAAAGAACCAGCTGGACATGGCCTTCCATGTTTTGCTGTCACCTGTGTTACAAGTGTTAGTGGACATTGGCATTATATGAGATAATTATGGTAAGAAAAACTATCCTGATTTCTTCTAGCTACACAAATGCATCATTCGTGTTGTCTCTGCCCCCTGAACTTATTTCTCTGCATCAAATAGAGTTTTCCAGACTTTGTGTCTTTTACAGAAGTGAATCTTCTTTCAGCACCACTAATAATAACCTGAGCTGAACAGAGCATCATGCATGGACCTAAACATTTCTTAATGAAAATAAAACTGCCTGTCGTGATTGTTTTAAAAATAAAAAACTAAGGAGGAGGTCTCTGAGTTCATGCTGGGGATTGTTTAAACTTCTTTAAGTGGGTGCAGGAGTGTCAAGTTGTTATCTGTGAAATAGCAGATTGAATGTCTCAGGTAAAGGAAAGCCTTTTCCTTTGCATGTAGTTTTGAGTTTCCTCTTTAGGTGGCACCCAAACCTTGGGGATCTGAGTGTGACATGTCTGCAACCATCAGTGGTGGTGAAATCCTGCTCTCCCAGAGTTCTTCTGCTCAGCATTCTCAACAGGAAAAAAGCTCTGTTGAACGCTTTATGGCCTGTTTTGGAGCTCTTTTGGGTATTTCTGGACAAATTAATAATGTAAAGACATAAATCAATGTAACAGCAGCCAAAACTTCTACAAAACAGCAACAACTAAACAAGCCATGCCTGAAATCAGGGTTTTTCCATGAAGACCTTGAGCCCTTCTTTTGCAATGGCTTTATCTTATGCTCAGAGATTAAGGAGGAATATTATCATAACTGGCAAGGCTGTTATTTGGAAGGTATTTCCCCCCCTTTTCTTTCAGATTTTGAGAGGGAATATCATGTGTTGCCTCAGAGACTGTTTGTCCCTGTGGCTGGATCCAGTGTGATGCTCAGTGATTACAAGTTCGGAGATGAGGCCGCTGGAGAAATCCAGGAACGTTTTGTGGAGATGTTGGATCAGGCTGTGCAAGCTGAAGATATCCACATAGCAGAGGACATCAGCACAGGTAAATAAATCCCTGAGAACCAGCACAGGCTGGATCATGGCTTAGGAAAGTGTTGGCCAGTTTTATATCCCTGCATATGCCCGAAGTCAATTGCTTCAATCAAGCTCTGAGAGTTTATATCGAATAACAAATTAATGATATTTGTGGGAAACGGTAAAGCTTCTTACAGTTTTTGTGTTTCTTGTAGCAGGCTTTGGTTCTCCTCTCAACTATTTTGCTTTATCACTGCATTGTCTGCAGCCCATGGGCTGCACAGATACACGGAGAGATGATCCCACAAGGTTTGCACGCGTGACTCTTGACAGAGGTTAGAGGTGATCCTACACTGACAAATGGACTCCAAGAAACACCTTTTTACATTAATATATGTATTTGCCCTTTCAAGAGTTCAGCTCTTTGGAGCAGAGTACTTCTGATGCTAATTAAAGTTCTATTGAGTGATTTGGGCAAATCTGTTTTCTCACTACAGAATTAAATACTCTAAAAATCCTATTAGCAAAACATGCCTATGGTCTAGTGTGTCCTTCAGGAAATTTTCATGATAAACCTGACTTTTTAAAAAGAAGTACCTTTCTTTGTTCTGAGTGTTTTATGTACTAAATGCAGAACCTAAAGCTGAAGATTTGTGATTAACCCAAAATGAAAGGAATATTGAAAGCACTTTTCTACTGAATGTCTCACAAGTTTATGCCCTGATTATGAGACTGTTATAGTCCCTTTAATCTAGTTACTGACTTCCTTTTTCTGTATATTTCTAGTTTGTATCATTCCCTGTTGGCTTTTTTTTTCCCCTATGCAATGTTGATTTTAAAGCAGAAGTGAAGTCTGCTGTTGAAATGCATCCTGTGATCTTATGGAAGAGATTTTTCTCCCTTTTTTTTTCCCCCTCATTAATGTGAATATGAGCTGCAGGTTACAGTTTTTGCAATTTAAATTTAAAAAGAATCACATTAGTTCTCAGCCAAGAGCTGTAAACACTTTTTATGTTGGTATTTAAGGATAAAACTGGGAAGTGTAGCCATGACTTACTGTGTAGACTGAACTGTGAGTATGGGTATTCTCCTTGACCTACTTGTTTACTTGAAGGGGATTTTGAGTTTCCTGATTTCAGAGCTCACCATTATGTCTTCCTAAGTGAATCAGTCCCCTCAGGCTTTAACTGACCCTCTGGGCTGTGAACTGACTCATCCTGGGGAGAAGTAAGAGGTGTGCAAGGCTCAGGGGCCTCATGAAAACAGGAAAGCCAATAAAAACCTCTCTGGCATTATTAGAGTAACTTTAATACTCTTAAAGCTAATTACTCCTGAGCCTTAGGGAATCAGTACAACTCAGGGAAGCAAATTAGTGTTGTTGCAGCAGTGGATGTAGGCGTGGGAGGGAGAGTTGATGATTCAGTTGGGCTTTACTAGGTGAGCTGGGGTAGGAAGAAAACCTTTTTCTACTGACAGTGCATCACAAAGATTGATGCCACTCGTGTGTGTGAAATGATGGACACAAAAAGGAGCTTGTGTGCTCCTGTGGTTTGCTGGTAGTAGTGTTTGGGAGAGGATTTGTATTCTTTAACCAAAAAAAACACCTCAAGTTTAAAAATAATTATTAAAGTAAGTGTGTATTTTCTGAAGAAAACCAAACAAAATGTGAAGTAAGTGCATAAAAGGGGAGAAGAAAATACATACAAATAGGATTTTAGGAAAACCTGGCCTTGTCCTGAAGTTTGTCCATAGCAGGATCTGTTACTAGTAGTGATATTAATAATTCTCAGTGCTGTTCATTCTGATAATTATTGATGTGGCATCATTAACTCGTGGTTTATTAAAATCACAATTTATTTATACACTTCTGTCACAGCAGGAAGGTTGTTTTAGAAATGAGACTCATTATCTGCATAAGTCAATTGTTGTGCATTCTAAGGAAAAACCTGAATTTTGTCACCTGATTTTTCTGGTTGGTTTGGTGTGAAGTGTCCAAGTATTGCTGTGAGCAGGGTTTTGGACCTAACCAGAGGTGGGAGTTTCTTTGTGTAAAGGCGTTTCCAGGGCATCCTTCTGATCTGGGAAACGTGTTGGTTCTCTATTAATAACAATCAATATTCAGTAATTGGTTTGTAGCGAGTTTTGTCATCAGCCTTTCTGTTTGAATCACAGTTCCTGTGGGCTGAGGCACCAGCCTTGACTTAACTGGAAATACTCTCCATGGGGGAGTTCTGGGGAAAGTTTGCTGATAAAAAGAATTGTCTAAAATTCAAGAGCAGGAGCAGAAATAATTTCCTTTCTTTTTGTGTTGTTTTTTGTTTGGTTGGTTTTGGGTTTTGTGGTTGCTCTGTAAAAGGTGCACTCCAGAAGAAGGGGAATCTAATCAGTACAGGCAAAAAGATTTACTTTTGAAATGGCTTTGAGTCAAAACATAAGAAATTTTGAGAAGGTCAGTTTGATGCTGCTCTCTTCAGTCCCTTGTACAGCTCTCCAGGGGAGATGCTACTGGGTCATCCTTTAAAATTGTTCCATGGAAAATAGAAAGTAAAACCCCAGCTATTTATAAATGAAAGCCATAAATAGCTCTAACACTGGAGTTTCAAGGTGTTTAGTGCTTTAATACAGGCAACTGAAAGCTCTGCACATGTGATGGGCTTTACTAAATCCCTGCTCCTCTGTGATGCAGGTGATATGTTAAATAGTCTGAGTGAGTAGACACAAATAAGACCTGAGCAGTGGTAATCACTTCCCAGCTTTGTGAGGAAACTGAAGAATTATGGATTCACAGAATTGGTCCTAGAAAACATCTGCTATGAAAACTCTTTGTGTGATTTGTGCTACAGTTGTTACACATTCCAGAATGGACTGGCAGGAATGCCTCTGGTAACTAAATAATTCAGAGGTGGTTCTTTATTCTTTTTCTACCTTTTTTTTTTTTATTTTCCCCTCTGAGCAGGAGAGGAATGTGCAGCTGCCTTCATGTGCAGCTTCCAAAGGTGCTGGAAGCACAATTCTTAGGAAGGCACAGAGGAATGTAAAGTTCAAGGGCACAGCCCATCCCACCTGCTCATCAGATCTAAGGCAGAAAGGAACCTGCTGGGTTTAAACTTCAAAGGTGACCCAAGAAATTATCCCACATATGTTTTAGGGAATTCCAAGCTCTGGACAGTGTGATGCTCTTACTGTGCCAGCTAAGATACTTAATAAAAAACTGTATTACAACAATTAATAATTTCTCTACTCTAGCTGAATATTTCTGCTCCTATTTTAGGCAGCTGAGTGTGTGTTTTCCTTGACAAAATGATGATGAAACCAAGGCCTCATTGAGGACCAGTGGCATTCAGCAATATTTGATAATTTCTCTTCAAAAAAACACACTTTGCATTGAAACGTTGTGGTGTTGGTTTGATTTTATGTGTATGTACAGCTTGCAGAGGGATCTCCAATCCATGTTTTGCTGAATATTTTCCCATGCATGTGTCTGCATATCTGAGTACCTCACTATATTTTGAAATTTCATCCCAGTTATTAATCCTACACCAGTTCAGTGGGTTTAGGAGTAAAAATGACTAAAAGTAGGTCCTAACAGTCTTGTTTGAATGCTTCTGTGTAACAGGTCTTGTTCAGGTTTGACTTGAGAAGGTTTTGAAGACAATTGTCCTCATGACTCAGATAACAGAAACAACCTTTCTGCTTATGTCTAGATTATACATTTCCACCAGAACTAATGATAGAGAAAGTACTTTGTGAGTCATTTGCATATGAATCATAGAGAGGATGTGCCTTATTACTCAAATATGTAATTTGTGATTTATAGCTGATGGGCAGCCCCTTTGCTTTTATTTAGGTCGGTGTTCCATGGGTTTCTAAAACTTGGTATCTGGCACTACTGGGGGTTTTCCTTGTCTTCTTGACAATCCCTTAGGCTTGGTCTCACTTCTGTTCTTCCCAGAGACCTCCAGCTCTCACTGCAGTGGCACAAAGTCTTTCTCCTTATTTTTTCTTGTCTGCAGTTGTAGCTAATGAATTATAATCCAGACTTTTGACAAGTAGTGCCTTAGAAAACACTCTTGGGAATGGAATGCAAATTGAAGACCTTTGGCCCACCACCATCAAGTAACCTTCAGCCTGAGCTGATGTTCCGCACTGGCTCTGTGTGGCACAAACCAGTTCAGCTGGAGGGCTGGAGATAATTCCCCTTCTTTCTCTCCTCCCCTCTCTAACAAACCAGATCAGGGAAATCTTTGGAAAGGAAGTAGATCCAGGTTTGAACCCCATCTGTCTGGCAATAGATCCAAGATTTCTCACATCCTGGCTGGGCAGACTAAGGATTTAGTAATCATTCCAAAGGGGAATGAGTCCTCCATGCCTGCTCTGGAAGGGTACTTTTATGGGACCTTCAGAAGGAAATTGGTGTGGTTTGAAAAAATGCATTTATGGCTCTTGGGTAGGGAAAGGATTCTGGGCTTCTCTTTCCCTGGCAGTGGGTTTGGATGTGGCCTGAACTCAGGACAGATGGCTCTGAAGGGAAACTTCCCTCTTGGAAGGTGGTTAGTGGTAAATTTTGGGGGTTCCCCCTCAGAGTAGTCAAACGCAAAGAGGGTTGGGTGTGTTACTGTGGAAGCAGGGTGTGGAAAGTGAGTTTGGGCAGAGGAACTGTTCCCCAAATGTACTTTTGCTCTTTAGTTTTACTCTTCCAGTTTAGAGAATAGTTTAGCACTGTGCTGTTGCTACAGTACCACTTCAATAAATTGTTCATATCAACTTTACACATTTATGGTAGAAAGAAGTTCTTGGCCCTTTGCATAATTCGCTGTAAGACACAACTGTTGGGTTTTCCCTGGTATTTATTTCTTCTTCCCTTGATTCCCATGCAGTTGATATTTGCCCAGTTACTGACAACCCGGATGACACACAACAGACACAGCTGACAAAAGCAACGTTGCTGTTGAAGCTCCAACAAAATATGGGTATGTTGCTTCCCAGATTTTTCCTGTGGCAATCCAGAACCTGTGGGCCCTTCTAGGACTTTGCAATGCAATACTCAACACTTCCAGCTCTCATATCTATCTGCACTTAGTACAGTTCTCTTGTCCGTGAATTTTCTTCTATTAAAGTACCATTACACTGCAGTGAGCAAACCATTAATTTTTGCTGTCTTTTAATTCTTATAACATGGTAACTAGAAGATTAAATAGTAGCAGTAAATATGTGTTTGCTTTGGATGTAAAAATGTTTTCCTTTGAATCATCACTCAGGTTTTTGGATGGGGTTTTTTGTGTCTTCTCAGCTGCATCAATAGTGGGCACATTAATCAACAGGAGAATGCCTGTTGTGCTCTAAAGAGGCCTGCAGAGTAGATGTAGTGCTGCACAGAAAAGAAAAAACTTAAAAGCTTTTGTTTCTTAAAGCTTAAACTTTTTGTTATTTTTCCCTGTCTGGTTCCTAGACTGGAGTCAGTGCATTGTTTTTGGGCCAGGACATGGCCAGGGCAGTACAAGGTGTGCAGCCAGCTGGATCTGTGGGAAGGTCCTGCTCTGATTAGAAGTTCATGTGGAGCTTTTATAATTTATTTATCTGGCAGATAGTTCATAGAATCACACAATATCCTGAGGGGGAAGGGTCCCACAAGGATCATCCAGTCCAGCTCCAGGCCCTGCTCAGGACACCCCAACAATCCCACCCTGTCCCTATTGTCCCAACCCTCCTGGAGCTCTGGCAGCCTCAGTGCTGTGCCCAAACCCTGGGGAGCCTGGGCAGTGTCCAACACCCTCTGGGGGAAGAGCCTTTTCCTGATGCAAGTAATTTCTCTCCCTCAGTGCCTGTGTGTCTCTGTTGCTGTAGGTATGGTGGTGGCAGCTGCTGTTGCAGTCCTGGCCTCGATCTTCTCTTTCAACTACTTCAGTGACTGATCTCCAGCTGCTGGAGCTCCACGGAGGTGTTGGCCATTTCCAGGATGGAAGCAGCTGGGTTTGGTGTATTAGCAATTAATTGTTGCCTAAATATCAGCAGGTAGATGTGCAGTATCAGTTCCCTTGTTCCAGCATGCACTTAATGGATCAAGTGGAATTATGCAGTTACAGAATCAAGTAGAACATGAATCAGGGTTACAAGAAACTCACCCTGTTATTCCATATAAATAAATGATAATCTTATTTTCTACAAAGGTCTCTTAAAACAAATCTAGAACCTTCGTTTTCTTCCTCTTGGCTCCTTTAGTGCAAACTGCTGCTCTTGGTGTTTCTCAGGCTATTGGTAAGATTAGTGTAGTTTCCTGGAATGACAATTCCTACTCTCATTTGCTAAGAGAAATCTCATCTTATTAAAATTAATTGGGGGAAAAAGTAAGAATTAGCAAAGCCAACGTTTCACCATGTCCATTGTTTTAGGTAATATTGGCTAACTAGTGTAAAAGGTATACAAATAGTTTCTAGAAGTTTCAGGACTAGACCAAGGCAGCCTGGTCAAGCAAGTTCAAGACCCAGAGAGCTCAGAAATCACTACAGTGCACAGAACTGTGAGGTGTCTGTATGCTGCCTTTTACAGGATTTTTCTGTCCAGCTCCAATTCAATCATAATTCTCTTGGAACAGGAACTATTTCAGCAACAGCTACACTTAGGCATCCCTTGTGGTGTATCTTGTAGATATAGACAAGTTGTCACAATTACTGGTAATTAGGAGTTTTGGACAATAAACAAAGAGCTTTCCATTCTAAGACATTCTCCAGGGGACACATGTTTACTTGTCATAAGGAGAGTGGAAGGAGGGAAGAATTCTAGGAAGGTTAATAAGGATAATTTGTATATGAAATGTGATGTCTACTTGGACCCGAACTACAATAGAAAAGAATTCCAAATTTTAAGGCATTTTAATACCACTGCAAATTTCTTATTTTTTGTTTAAAGGCACTGGAACACAAAAATAAACACTTTGGTTCTAAAGCATAATCAAGGATGTACTGGGATACCTTTTTTAAAGGCAACTGTGAGAAAGGTGTCTTAACTGCTATTGCCTCATCTGTGTATTCTTTTTCTAAGTGTTTGGAAAAAGGAGCTCCTTTTAGTGTTATAAGTATATTCTGAAACAGTGTTGGTCTTTTATGCTCAATACTGCTCAGATAGCAAGGAAAAAGGAAATGTTGTAATGTGGGCACTGGGTTCAGCTGCTGTGGGGGTCATAGTTGCATTTTAATCTGTGCCAGCGGGTGGCATCAAAAGCAAGCTGGCATCATGCACTTCATCCAGGGGAGGCTGAGGGCTATCCAGAAAATGGGATTAATTTTGCAATGTGCTTCAAAATATGGTTGGTTTAAAAATTTCTCTCATAAAGTCTCTTTTATAAGGAGGAGCAGGGGCAGGATGAAAAGGGTTTGTCTTTTTGTCTCTTTTTGGGAGGGGTAGGGTGTGGGGGTAAAATACAAAATAGTTCTTCTGTAGTCACACAAACCTCAGCCACAGAAGTGAAGTACAGCATCTGAGATGCTCCAAATCTGACACCAGAGAAGAAATTGGTCGTGGAACACTCTTCCTACAGTTCTTGTTGGGCATCTGTGCTGTAAAGGGAAATAGCTTTGTTGGGATGTGGTATCCTGTGGGTCCCCTTTCAGAGAACTCTGGTTTTCTTCCCTGCAAGCTTACTCAGTGTTTAGTAAATGATCCTTTTCTTTATGGTGTTACTACAGATGGTCAGATTAATTCAGTTTATAACTAACTAGGTATCAAGGATCTGTGGAAGTCTAGTTTTCCAATTTGAGGTAGAAGAAGGCAAAGGAATTGCTTTTGTTGAGATTTCTGCTTTACAAGAATTTAAGTACCACCTGTGCAATAAGAAATTAATTGAACCCTGTACAGTAAAAATGGATAATTTGGCTTGTACCAACAGACTGAGCCTTCCAGTCATCCTGCCATGAGAAAATAGTGGATGAGCAGGGAAGCAGGTTCTCACTTGTCTAAGAATCACAGGACTAACCAAGAGGGTTTTCATTGTCCCATCTCTTTTGTACTGTTAGCCATTGAGAATGGAAGAAAATGAGGGCTTTAGGAAAAACAAAAGGTGTGTGTAAGAGAAAAGGATCCTTTTAAAAGTTTATTTCTTGGACTGCTGCATAACTCTAGCCCAGGTTTCATGCAGGTTTATCCTTTTCCTGCTTCCTGTATAATCCTCTGGAACTTTCTGTCTGTGAAGACTCCACTGTGACCAAAACTGAGCTTAGTTAACTGGTGTCCATGACTGCAGATCTATATTTATTTTATTATGTAAGAGTGCAGAGGAATGGTTTGCACTTCCACATCTGAAAATCTGGCTCTTCTGGGTGTAGATCTAAAATTGATGTTACAGGAGCCTGATTTTCTGTGCTATGTAGTTGTAAAATGGAGTTTTGAAAAGCCTCAGTAGTGTGGGTCAATAGTTTTATAATTCCTCACATCTGAGGGCACCATTTAGTGTGGAGGTCACAGACAGCCTGGGGGGATTTGACCCCAGCTGGCAACTAAGTACCAACACAGGGCTCCCTCCCCTCCCTGGGGCAGGGAGGGAGGGTTGGGACAAAGATAAAACTCTTGAGTTGTGATAAGAACAGTTTAATAATTGAAATAAAGTCAAATGTAGTAGTAATAATAATAATGCAAAGGGAGATAACAGAGAGGAGTCCAGCTTGAGACAGACCAGTGATGCCCAGCACAGTCCAAGTCCCCCCACACTGACCAAGCCCAGCCCCAGCAGTGATCAGCCCCTCCTGGGCATAACATTCCATGGAATGGAATATCCCCCTGGCCAGCTGGGATCAGCTGTCCTGGCCATGTTTGTGCAGCCCCTCCTGGAAGAGTTGGAACACTGGGAAGTCCTTGCTTTGGGGTAAGCACTGCTCAGCAACAACCAAAACATCAGCATGTTATCCACATTGTTCTCATCCTGAATCCAAACCACAGCCCTCTGCCTGCTGCTGAGAAGCAAAATAACTATCCCAGCTGAAAGGAAGACACTTGCCTCTACTAGAGACTGTGCTAATTAGTTTCCCCCCTCTCCTCCATCAGAATATTTGGGGACACAAGGAAGAATAACCATAGCCCAGGGTGGCTGGAAAATTGCTCCCAGGTGCTTTTTGAAGCATTTACTGCCTGGTACTCAGAAACCTTTGTACAGTAATAAATGTTTGAGTCAAGTCTTGTTTTTGTTCTTTTTAAGGTGTCTTTTTCTCTACAGAAACCTGGATACGTGCTGTGATCAGAGCTTTATTTGCAGCTTCATTAGTCATGAGCTTCTGTTGAGACTTGGTGCCACATATATGTCTGCTTCTGCTTTGGTTCTTTTGTTTTAAATCACAGGTTGAAGGAAATCCTGCTTAATCTGTCTCTTAAAGTGGAGTGTCATCTTATTTCTTACAACAGCTTTAGATGCAGTTTCTGTGGTGTTATTGTTGGGTTTTTTGCTTTCAGGCTGATTTGCAAAGAAATGGAGTTTGTGTTATGAGGCTGCTGATGTGCAGCCTAATGGCTTTTGAACCAAGCTGGGTAAAGAGGGAGAGTTCTCCAGAATGTTAAAATCCTACAGTTTACGTGAAGGTTTCTTGGTGTGCAGAGGACAGAAATTTTTCATGTCTCCTTCAAAGCACATCATCAAAACATGCAAGAGAGATATTGTCCTGCTACTCAGATAACTGGTTATTTTTGTGATGGACAGAGAGAATCTGTTATTTTCTACACAACGTTTTGTAAGATCATCAGATTTTCATGGTTATTAGGGGTATCTGCAAACAGTAAATCTACAAATATTCTGAAGAGGTGACCTACTGGTGCAAAGGAAATGTTAGGGTGAAAGTGATTTTGGCCAAGGGGTCAACATCATACTTGAGTAATGGGAAAGAGCCCTGCTCCAAGCTTTATTCCACCTGGAGTTCCATCAGCAAGACTTGCACCAGCACCTTACAGCCTGGAAATCATAACAATTTGGGAACATGCTGTTTGACTTCTTGATGGAATAAAATCATGAATTGTTTTACAGGTTAAAGAAGACTTTACAAGAGATGATAAGGAACTTCATTTGTATTGCTTAGTGTACATGAGGTGATGTTTCTAGAGCTCTGTTAAAATATTCATCCATGGCAAAACAGTATTAAAGGTAGAAATTCAGCAGCGTTTTCATAATTACTAAAAATAAACAAGAAAAAGAGACATAATCTTTGATGTTTTGATAATCTCAAATGTTAACAGCAAAGCTGTGCTGTTAAGATCTAGAGTAAATTACAGATACTTCTGTTCTCAGAGTCAAATTCAGCCTTCAGCTTTGCCAGCATGCAAAAGCCATTGATGTGATTTGTTCTGTTGTATCCGAGCTGGAAGAGGCTCATTTTTTATTTTTTTTTTAGACCGAGAGAGAGGTTTACAGTGGGTTTACCCTGTGTCTTCCTCTCAAACAGATTGTTAAGTTGTAGTTGTCAGCAGCTTACTTTAACAAAACTTAGAACTTTGAGTTTAGAAAATGTCTGATGACTGCTTACTAATACTTCATGAGTTTTTAAGGCTAAAAGCAATGTATTTCACACTTCCAGTAGCAGGTCTGAGGAGCTGTTAAGCTTTATTCAAAGTTATTACATAAGGACAATAGACTTTTCCAGGTACTGCAGACAATGTAAACGTTGCTGCTCAATATATGGAGCACTGTTGAACTGAAATTCACTGATGCTGACTGTGTTTGCTGGGTGAAAAGCTCATACAAGCCCTGAGCTAACGTTGCTCTTCTCATGAATATTGAAAGTTAAATGTAGAAGCATGAAAGAATGACCTAGGTACCCAGAGTGATTTAGGACTGCAAGGGCTTTGTGCTATTTGTTTGACCTTAAAAGTTTGGGCTGTTTGTTTGTCCTTCCACTATGGTAGAAGTGAATCTGAGGGGCCAGGACTTTATGTAAGTCCAGAGCATGGACATGTCTTTTTTATGTGCAGAGAGGGATGGATCAGTCTTGTCCCCATTGAATTGAAGGCCTTGTGCTTTTTGGAGACAGGTGTGGGCCTTTGATTTTTGATTATTTTTTTCCTTTGATTTAAAGATCACTAATATGATCTGCTGTTCTTCCTATTACTTGTGGCTGGCATAGAAATAATTATGTACAGGACTGCCAAGTGTATGTGTCTGAAGTAAAATTCCCATACTAACAGTTAAACAATTTGTTTTATCTTACAAATAAGTTAGCAAAGACAGCCTTCTCTAAATGAGATGGGTGTTACTGACAGTGATTTACCACTTACTGAAGAGTGAGGACTATAGCTCTGACTATTCAACATCTTGCTCATCCGTGTTGCCATTTCCCAGTGCTGGCAGCTCCCTTTCGGGCAGCAGCCCGTACTCATTGAGGAAAGCCTCCACATCCACAGCAAAGAACTCCTCATTGAACTGTTCAGAGACACTGATGAAATTGCTCAGCAGCTCCCCAGCCTTATAGACCAGCAGGGAGGGCAGCACCTCGCTGGAGAAGCGATCCCCAGCCCCCGTGTTGGACGCCTTGATCTTGCAGAACTTCACGGTGGGGTACTCGGCGGCCAGGCAGGTCAGGCTGCTGTTGAGGGCATCACAGCCCTTGATTCCATCCTCGTAGATGTGCACCATCACCGTGGTGGTTTTGTGTTCCTTCTCCACAGCTTCCAGGAACTGTTCCCCGTTCTGCAGCTCGCACAGGTACCCAAATTTGGGCCCGAAGCTCAGCCTCTGGTGCATGTCCTGCATGCAGCGCTTGCGGTACTGCTGGAGGCAGCTCTCGTCCTCCTGTGCGTCGTGGATGATCTCATACTCCTGCATGCTCATCTGGGAATGTGGGGGGAATATGCTGTTAGTGCCTGGGAACCCCTTGGTGCTGCCGCAGGCAGAGACCAAGCTGTTGGCTAAAGAACATCAAAGCTGAGCCATAGGAGCCATCACTGCCCACAGTGAGGCTGGCAGATCGTGTCTCAGCACTTCCCTGTCAGCTTGACTGTATTGGAGACAGTTGCCACATTTGGCAAAAACCTCTGGATCTTTCCAGAGTTGGTAGGAATTTTGCCACTGAGTGTAGTGGGCTCAGAATTTACTCCCTGTGTTTTGGGTGGTTTAGGTCCCACCCTTTCACACCTGGTAAATGGTATTGATAATGTCCAGACTCAGAGCTCTATCTGGACTAACAGGTTTTAGAACATTTTACAAGCTTTCCATTGCCTTAACCAAGGATAGAACATTGTGGCAGGGAAGAGAGGAAGAAAGATCAAACTGCTGTGATAGGTTGTTGTGAAATACACTGTTTGTTCTGCTGAATTTAGACTTTGTTTGAGAGAGGACTGGATAGAGAGAATCACAGAACTGTTAAGGTTGGAAAGTTGGAGTCCAACCATTCCTCCAGCATGTCCAAATCCACAACTAACCCATGTCCCTAAGCACCATATCCACATCTCTTTGATCACTTACAGGAATGGTGACTCCAGTAATTCCCTGAGAAGCCTGTTCCAATGCATGACAACCCTTTTGGTGAAAATTTTTTCCCCAGTATCCAATCGAAACCTCCCCTGGCCCAGCCTGAGGCCGTTCCCTCTCCTCCTGGCCCTTGTTCCCTGGGAGCAGAGCCCGACCCCCCCCCGGCTCCCCCCTCCTGGCAGGGATTGCAGAGAATTCCAGGAGCCCCCTGAGCCTCCTTTGCTCCAGGCTGAGCCCCTCCAGCTCCCTCAGCCCCTCCTGGGGCTCCAGCCCCTTCCCAGCTCCATTGGTTTGCGCATGTGTTTGTCCTCAGTAATGTGAGAGCTCTCCTAAGTTACACAGAAGCTGAGTCTGGCAAATACAGGATTTTCTAGCTTATAACTGGAATGTTTTTTATAAAATCAAAATTAATTTCTCTACTTACCTTACGGCAGAATCTCTCTCTGGTGTCTTTATCATCTCTACTAAAGGATTTGTGTGGTGAAGACATTTGTCGGAGCATTTCTTTCTTGCTCAGGGGCAAGGACTCTCCATCTTCACTTTCTAATTTAAACTTTCTCCAGTCGTGGATCACACCTTTGGGCCCTAAGAGAGAGGAAGCTGAGTGAGAAACTCACTGCAACAAGGAGCTTCTTGGGAAGTTTCTGCTCTTTGCTGGTTTGTCCTTCTTGTGCCTGTCCAACCCTGTTCCTTCTGGAGCTCTGTCCAGGAGTGCTGTGAACCAGAACTTTGGGGCCAATGTGTCTCAAAAAAACCCGAAGTTTTTTTCTAACCTGGATCACTTTGGAAGTCTGGTTGCTAGCAGGATCCTGTGAAAGGATTGTGGTGAACTACATCATGGTTAACAAGGAGGAGAATGTTGAAACCTGGTAAAACTGACATGTTGACCAAAGCTTGTGTTTTGTAGCCATATATATGATTTTATTATAGACAGGTTATTTAAATAAGTAATGTGCCTAAGGGCTCAGAGTGAAATTAATAAAGCAGAACATTTGAGAG
This sequence comes from Serilophus lunatus, assembly GCA_013399895.1. Lineage (NCBI taxonomy): Eukaryota > Metazoa > Chordata > Aves > Passeriformes > Eurylaimidae > Serilophus > Serilophus lunatus. The sequence goes on along the minus strand of VXBA01003087.1, from coordinate 424,178 downwards.
TCTTATTTTTTAAAAAAACATAGCTATTATGCTGAAGGAGCAACCTGTAAGGCAAATGCTACGATAATTCTGATTGTAATGCAGATCTTGGTCTTTGGAGCTTGTTGATTAAAATGGTTAAATTTTTGAAATAGGGAAAAAAAATAATTTCAAACTTCCAATGCTATTTTTCAAAATGAAATATTTTAATCTGAATCTTACAGTATAAAGCAAAACCAAATAATATTTGAGTGTTTTCAGAGGTGAAGTTTTCTATGGACCATTTAGAAAAGGCCAGGTAAGCAGGTCTGCTTCTCATGAGAAAAATGTGCTGTTGCCAGTTGCCAAGACTGTTTTGGATTAAATTTTAACATCATGCTGTGGTGGCTAAGGGCACTACACCCCTTGGCGGAATATATATCTATGTATCAGAAGCCCAGAGTGGTTTGGCTTGGAAGGGGCCTTAAAGCCCATCCAGTCCCACTCCTGCCATGGGCAGGCACACCTCCCACTATCCCAGGTTGCTCCTGGGAAGCTCCAGGCAGCTCTGGTTAGGGAAGAGTCTCAGAAGCAGTTATTACAAAAGCTCCAAGAAAAAGAAGCCGTTGGAACACAGGGAGGAAGTGATCGGCATCTCCTTGCCTGCTGGTGGGGTGGGAGGGCATGGTGCCTGTCTGCAGAGCTGAACACAATGCCAGCACTCATAAAAATCCTGCTAATTGAGTGTTGTATTAAAAAAAATAAATTTTGAGCTTCTTTTGAAGCTTCTAAATGCTGTGCTGTGTTTGCTGAGAACAGTTGTAGGTTCATTTTTAGCACCAAGTGTTCCTAGTATAAGAAGGAAAAAATAATTTCACCTTTATAGTGAAAATGTATCACCAAATGGCAGCGTGGATTTTGTTGCTGTGTGGTTTCCTTCTGTCCTCCCCAGAAGTAGGAAGGCCATCTTTCATGACAAGCAATAAAGCAGCAAGAGCTGCATTGGGCCATTGCTCTTGATGCCTTTGTCAAGTGTTTTCTGTGTTTGCTGTTTGCTTCAGGCAGGAGGAGGATAGGCACAAAGATCAGATTGGTGTTACCTGCCCTTATCCCAATGGCTTTTGAACCTGTGTTTCTATTCAAGAGATTTTGTGAATCCAGTGGGTCTACTGGAATTCTGGGCTTGCCCAGTGGACAGCTTATTTTTAGAGAAAAAAAAGCAGTCCTTGCCTGTGTGTGTTGCCTGTCCTTCAAAGTCTTCTTCCATGCTGGTATTGGCATTTTCTTCCATCTCAGTGGCTGGAGTAGGAGATGCTGCAAGTTCCAAAGGGAGGCCAGTTAATAACAGGATAGAAAAGGGATAAGCAGGTACAGTGTGATGGGTAATTTCCTGCAGCTGATCAGTATCAGCAAAGGTCAAAATACACATGATAATTATGGACCTTCTCATTGTTCCAAAGAAACCAATTGGGATATATGTCAGTCTACTTAAAAAGTTGTCTGGCCAGATTCTCACTGAAAGTACCCAGGTGAGAGTTCCTTCATTGTATTATTCCTTCCCAGTCATTGGAGAATATCTGGGACATGGTAGGAAATAGTGGGTGTAAAACTTCCTGCAGCAGGAATGTGTACTGGGTATTTTCTGTATTTTTTTTTTCCTCAAATCCCCCTTAGAATCAGCAACCTAATTATTTTCCAAGTGCTGTATTTAAGGGTTGAACTGAACCTTTCCCATACAGAAGATGGAGTAAAGCATTTGAACCTGTTGAAGAAGAGACGTCAGAACATTGTGGAGCTGGTTGGACCATGTTTGTTGCAAAACAGCAAAAATGTTGGAGGTTATAAATCAAAATCACTTTCTTGTTCCACCCATTCTATAAAGCAGGTGGAAATCCCAGGGCACTGTGGTACAGCAACATCCTTTTTATCTTTTGAGTGGAGTTTTTGAAGTGGAACAACTGTTTCTTGAATATTCCCACCAGGAGATGATCCCAGCTGGGTGGTGCCAGAACATTGCAGAGCACCAAGAAGTCTTAAGGCAGGTGATTTGAGTGCTCCCATTTAGTCTAGAGCAGTTTTAGCTGTTCATATGTTAAGCTTGGTTTGACTTCAAAGTGAATCTCATCTTTAGGCAGAGGCTCAGATGTTCTCATGCCATGAATGTCTTATTTAAGAGCTGCTGGAGCATTAGGCTGGAGGGATGTAGTGGTGTATACACAGGAGGAAGTGCTCACTCATTTTTCCATCACAACATCAGGGGAGAACATGGAATAATGGCTGACCAGGGCACAAGCAATCCGATCCTCATGTGTATTGGGTCTAAAATAAGTTGTTCCACACATGAACCCCTGGCAATTAATCAAAACTAGTGGGAAACATACCGAGTAAACCTGGAAGAAGAGCAGGTAATAGATTATTAGTATAAATTCTGTAGGTAGGTCTCTAGATAGACTGTTGTCACTGGATAGATTCAGATCACTGGATCAATTGCTATTCCCTCAATTCTGAAATAGAAATCTGAAGCGAATCCCTCCTCACTAGGCAAAACTAAGGATCTTTGCCACGTCAGGGATGGACGGATAATGTGGATATGATGGGTCAAAGCCTTAAGTCATTCCCGTGGCTTACACGGAGATTTACACAAAGCTCTTGTCTGCTGCTGCTGCAGGTTTTCTTTGTTCCATGCGGATCAAGAGGATTCTCTCTCTGCTTTGCTGTTTCACAGCTTTTAGCCCTGAAAGGCACTTAAAAAACCAGAATCTGAAACTCAAGCACTCAGTTGCTGGCTCAACAAGACAACCGGACCAGGCTTTTGGTGAAACCTCTCTCTTCCCAGGGGAGGGAATGGGTTGCCTAACAAATGAAATCTCTCCATAAAATTCATGTTCTTACTCTATTGTACCTAATAAATTTGAAAAGATTACATGAATCGTAACAGGACAAAAGGCTGTGTTTCACCATTCTCCTGCAGTGTGTGTGAGGCAACAATCCTGACCATGGACAAGCTGGTCTTTGACCATGGGCTGGGAGTGGGGAACTCCTAAAATCCTGGCTCTGGGGAAATGTGGGTGCTGCCAGCTCTAGAGCTTGTTGTGCAACTGCCTCCATGAAGAAATTCAGAGTGTGATGCTGAATCAGCCCAGCAGAGTGTCAGAGCAGCTCAGAATGACCCATCACAAGGTGTCAGATCAAAGCTGCCTCCTCCCTGCCTTTACAGGTGTGCTGGAATCTGTCTCCCTGGCAGTGGGAATGGAACCCTGCCCTGTACTGTATGGCAGCTCCTGTAAAAGCAGCAACCCCGTGGAGTCCTAATTAGTTGACTGACAAGGGCTGTTTTTTGGAAATCCATTAATTAAGGTCACCTGGTAATAGAACCTCCCTGAAATGAGTCAGCCTGAGTGTCATGGAGCACAAGGGTTAGGGATTCACTACATGGAGATGGTTGGATTCATTAGGGATGGACTTCAGTGCTGGAGAACCTCCATCCCTGGCCATTGCCAAGCACCCACAGCCCTTCCAGCTGCATAGCTATTGATCCCAGGCTCCCCCTTTACACCATTTTGACAGCACATGACAGTCCAGATGAACAAAAATCTCTGGGAAGGGAGAAATTGCTGATTTAGAAGATCTATTGTATTTTCATTAGCTTTTATCATGGGTTTTGACAACGGAAAGTGGCTCCTAAAAAAATCAGATGGGGAGAACAAATTTTCCTTAGCAGGTCTGTGGCTCATCAGCGTATTTGGTCGTGTTTTGTCTTGCAAATGGTGACTTCACGGAGACTGATTACTCTATAACTTTTTTGCTTTCCTGTCTTTTTGTCAGATTTTCTGAGGGAAAAAAGCAAAAATTACAATTTCTTCCTGGAGAAGATTTGAGGTGTCTTTGTGTCCCAATAAGTCACTCCTTCAGCAAGAAAAAAGCCCTAACTCAAAGTATGTGCCTGATACTGCTATTTAATTTGTGTGAGCTTTGGATCTGCTGCAGCTCAGGAATAGCAACTCCTGTTGCTGCTGCTCATCCTTCTGGTGTCATTCAACTGGATGGACCAGCCTTACTAGAGGGTAGAAATAACCATTTAATAAAGTGTTTCCAATATTAAAGAAGGCTTTCTACTTAATGACAAAGCATAGGATCCCAGAATGGTTTGGCTTGGAAGGGACCTTGCTCCAAGCCCTGTCTAACCCAACTTCTAAGGATGGGGCATAATTTTGTGCTATTTGCCTTCACGGACAGTTTTCTGTTTACCCAAAATTACAATTTTACTGATTTTTTAACTATTTTCTCTTATGCATATTGAATTTCTGAGGTAGCTCAGGAAGAAATCCCCATAGCTGCGCATCTGTAAGGAAGCCTTATTTAATCCTTGTAAAAGATTGCAGCTGTAAATACAAGTGTATTCTAGCTGTAAATTATAGTTGCAGAAGGAAATTAAAAAAATAAATTCTCTAAACAAACTGTAAAAGGCAAGATGCAATCTGCAAAGGACAAAGCCAGTAAAACTTAGTTCCAAAATGAGTTTTTGATACTACTCCAACAAGTAAACACGAGAAATATTTTTCTTAAAACATAAACATCTTCTAGGCACAAATTTGCTGCTTTCCTTACATGCAAGTCCCACTGAAAATGCTGTTCTATGTCTGTGTTTAGGCAAAGCTAGAAATCAGCAGTGAGCCCCCAGCAACTGGTGGGATGTTGGTGAACCAGGAAGTAATAAATTTTAGGGACCCATGGCAGAGAAAGGATGAAAAGTAAAGAATGTTTGTCACTGAGATGTGGTTGTGCTTTCCTGCTTTGAGCTCCATGTGAGTGGTCAGTCAGACAGAACAAGAGCTCTGCATGCCTGTTGGGAATTTGAACAGCATCTCCTCTTCCCAAACACTACTTTGAATCTTGCTTCTCTGCCAGTTTTCCCTGGTTTCCACTTTCAGAAATGCCTCCCGAATGTTCCTGTCCCCTCTCTCAAATGGTAAAGGCCAACTTGCTGAAATTTGGGGGAATTGGGTCAAATAGCATGGAACTGGAGAAGGCGAGTCCGCTGTGCGTGAGGCTCTGCACAAACCCTTGGGAAGGTCAGTGTCCTGCTGCTCACAGAGCCAGGTTTCCAAGAATCCTTGGTCATGGATGCTCTGAGGTTTGTAAGAGGCATTAGCACCATTACATAAGCCAGATCCATGCCAAGGTCAGAGGTTGGAGCCATAAGCACCTTTAGTGATCTGCTCCGGCTGCTGGGCACCTCTCCAGGGACTGGGAAACACGGAGCCCCCACAGCTCCCGTGGCATCAGGGACAATCAGATCCCTTACCTGCAAGTGGCTAAATACAGATTTAAGGGCCAACCCTCAGGGCCACAATGCTCTGACTGCTTACACGGGTGGTGTGCCACCCCAGTGTGCAAACACACGTTGTATGGAAACATGGAAATTTCCTGGGTTTACCGAAAGGAAAAACGTGGTGTGTCATGTAGTGATTAGGTCACTGTGTTTGGGGGAAAAACATAATTTCAAAACACCAGGATGGGACGTTATTTGCAAGAGAAGAGGTCACAGGATAGGAATAAACAAAGCAGGCTGGGCTGACACAGAGAGCTGCCAGCTCCTCTGCACGTCACTGGGGCTGGTGAGAGGGTTATGGGATTGGATTATTCCCTCTATCCGCTTTAGCAGAGTTACGCTGTTCTTTATTTGTGAGGTGGAAACATTTTAAATAGATGAGTCCAATGTTTCATTCATCCTTAAAGCTTTGCCAGTTAAGAAATTTCTTATATGACTATCCCTGGCTTCCGCATTGTGTTGGGTTTAAAGTCATAGGATTGAAAAAAAAAAAATACCCCTTTCTCTTCCTCTTTATTTTAGTCTTTCAAAATTTGGTCTATAATTATGCACCAGGAATTATTCATCTTTTCTGGATATCTCTCCAAACCAGGAAATTAGCTCAATGTCTTTCACATCAATCAGTGACAGGACAATGAGGAATAGCTTCCCACTGAGAGAGAGAGTGGGTTTGGATTAGAGATTAGGGAGAAACTCTTCCCTGTGAGGGTGGGCAGGCCCTGGCACAGGGTGCCCAGAGAAGCTGTGGCTGCCCCATCCCTGGAAGTGCCCAAGGCCAGGCTGGAGCCCCCTGGGATAGTGGGAGGTGTCCCTGCCCAGGGCAGGGGGGTGGTACTGGATAAGTTTTAAGGTTCCTTCCAACTCAAACCATTCCAATTTTCTGTGATTCACTTCTACCAGAGTACCACTGGGTTTTGTCTGGAAAGGCAAAATGCAGATATTTTAAACCAGGACTTGTCTTATTATTTCAGGAAAAAAAATATTACTTGACATTAATAATGTCAAATTTCAATTAGCATTAACCAAAATTTGTTTTTTTGAAAACGCTTAATTTTGTATATTAAGTGGTGACTGTCTTTTGAAACTCGAATATTTGGAGCATGTTGCAGATTTGTTGGAGTAGTGACATAGTTGTTACTATTGTGATGAATGAATCCTTTATATAACTATTATTCTGTCAGGAAATCTATTATTCATTAATCTTTTTAAGCAACGTGGCTGTACCAAGTGCAGTGGACAGGGAGGATGGCTGGGTACTGAGAAAATGTCTATTTGGAGCAAGGACAGCAGAGCCAACGCTTTCAAATGCAGATTATTTAAGGGCACGAACCTCAATCCATGTTTAACCTCAATGCCTGGTCCCATTTGTCAGATGGGTTGAACATTTCACCACAACACTCTGGAAGTGTGGACAGAGTTCTCAGTTGGAATTTAAGTCTCTTTCTTTCTGAACTCCAGGTAAGCATTGCTGAAGTCCACATGTCCTTCCGAGCTGCAGTTTGTTGCTGTCCTTACAAAGTCATGATGAATGGCAGGAGCCCAGGGGAGAGATTTGATATCTTTTTGGGTTTTTTTCTCCCCAAGCTCAACAGATGTTTGCAATGTGTATAATCCCTATAATTTGTCCCAAATTACTTATGTCAGAACTGTAACTCTGGCAGTGACTGGAGACAAGCGTTCAGAGAGGTGATGGCCAGGGTTTTATGGAAAAAAAAATCTTGAATTATTTGTGAGGTTAATTAAAGACCTAAAAGTAGTACTACCTTGTGTGGACTTTGAACAAACCCTTACTGCTCCTTTCCATCAAAAAACAGAAGGTGCCTGTGGAGCAGGGCTGGAAGGAATCAAAACTTGTGAAGGTAGGGTAGGGTTTCACCAGGAATGCCTCCTAAGGCTCTGGATATGCAAAAAATTGCCCCCAGAAAACAGACAAGAAAATAGTTTTGGCTCAGAAATTATAATATTTAACTCTGGTGTGGGTTGTGTGTGTGTGTGGTCTGTTGGTTTTTTAAATTATTTTTTTAGAACAGTGAAGTAAATCAGTAGGAATTCCTGCTTTTGCTTTCTTCATATTTACACTTTGCTATCATTAGTTGTAAAAGACAGGCTTGGACTACCCAAGAGGTTTCCTATAATGCAGGGTCTACCTAAACTATCTTAATCTCAAGTTTGAGAGCTAAGCAATTAAACAAAACAGAGAATTGTTCAGGACAGCTTTCATATTCATGTATTCTTCATTCCTGGCTTTCTCCAAGCATTAACATGCATCCTCTGTGATGTGTGAAGATCTTATCATTTGAAAAGTTAATTTATCTTCTAATTCTGACACTCTATCATTGAATTGGTGTCTTTCTCTGCAGCTGAGCCTCCTTACCCTGCTTGGCCACCCCTGTGTGAAGGGACAAGTGCAGCATCTCGAGCTTTGGGCACTGGGCAAATACTCCTGACCAGGAGTATTTATTAACTTCTTGGCAGTTTATTTAGATTTACCTTTGTCTGTGGTGATGGTTCAGGTGTAAAGGAAGTCAGAGAGGATGAAGTGAACTGTGCTATGGTAAGGAAAGGGCTGTCAGTGAAGGAGGTGTCTCCTTGGGCTGTCCAGCCCTGGCACAGCTGCCCAGTGCAGTGGTGGAGTTCCATCCCTGGAGAGATGTAACACACCTGTGGATGTGGCACTTGGGGACACGGGTTAGTGGTGGGCTTAGCAGTGCTAGGAAGTAGTTGGACTTGATCTTAGAGGGCTTTTCCAACCTAAATCCTATGATTCAGTTTGTACTCAAGAATTTGTTATGTCCTCCTGCTTGCTGGGACTGTTCCTCTAGGACAGGCAGCAAGGCTTGGGTGTGACTTCCAGGTGCTTCCTCTTCCTCCTTTCCCGTCTTTAACTGTCTGGTAAAGTGTCCTGAAGCTCTGCCAAGTGCACCTCCATATCTTACAAGAGTTGACATAAAAATTCCATTTTTATCTTAAATGGGAAGCTCCAGGTGTAAAAGTATATCTGTGTTTGTCCAAAGGCAGCAGAGACACTGTCAGGAGAGCACTGGCAGTCTGGAATTGGGTTCAGTACACCCAGAAGAGAAGGAAAAGTTTCCTCTATTGAACTGTAAAGCTGTCCCCAGCTGGAGGGGATTTTACTCTTTTTATTTTTTCTTTCCTTGTCCAGTCACCAAAACATGCAGTTACAATGTAATTGTTGAAATTATGGATGTCCAGGTCCTGTTCCAAGCAGCTGCAGCTTCACAGTATGAGGAGCTGCAGGGTTCCTTACAATGTCAGAAATAATGTCACTTCCACTGAATGATCCTGACATCCCTGTGGCAACCACAACTGCAAGAAGTTAAAGGGACGGTGGGAATGGATTCCTTATGTTACCTTTATTCATCAGAAGATGAAAGCAAAGCAGACAGCATTGTGTGGCCACTGAAATCCCTGTAGTATTTACATCTTCCTCATATGGCAGAATCACAGGCTGCCTGGGCTTGGAGGGACTTTTGGAGATCATCCAGTCATGGATCATATCCAGGTGAGTTTTGAGTATCTCCAGAGGAGGAGACTCCCCAGCCTCTCTGAGCTGTGCCAGGGCTCAGGCACCCTCAACAGAAAAGGAGTTTTATCCCTTTCCTGTAGACATCCTTTGTACCATTTATTTCATTCCAGATGCTTCGTGGGGTTTTTCTTGGATCCTGTGATTGACTCTAATTATAAATGCTGAACCTTCACCAGCTAATTTGTAAATATCTTTACACATCCTTTGTAAAACAGCATAAAATTAGGATGAATGTTTCTTTTTCCTTTGCAGACCAAACAAAGCAAGCTGGGGATGCAGTTATGCAGCAGCTGAAGCGTGTACCCGTGTTTCTCTGAACTTGTAAATAAATATCATGATTTGGAACAATGGCTGATGCCTTAAAGCACATGTGTTCCCATTCCTGCTCCAAAACATAGCTCAGATAAACAGCAGAGCAAATCCTTTCCTGGGGACTTGCTTTTGTTTCTGTAGACACTGGAGCACAAATGCTGGCCAGTACAGTTCATTGTTTGAAAGACTTCTCCGCAGGGACTGCCACGGCTCTATCCTAAAATTAATTCCGAACATTTTAGCCTCCCCCATCTCAGACTACAGCTGTATCACTTCGTAAGAAGTCATCTGAGTGTTCTGACTTTGCTTGAGCATGAGAGAATCAGCAGCAAAGGCTTGTTGTAACAGGCAGAAGGAAGGACGGGAAACTTGCTGCTTAAGGGAGAGCAGGGGAAAGGGATGGAAAGGGAAAGGGAAAATCAAGGGCACAAAATTATGAGATCAGAAAGGCTCTTGCTGTAAACACCTCTGATTCATATCATCCATCCATGTGTGCACAGCAGCACGATACTGCTGCATCCAGTGCCAGTTCACCTCCCAGGGATGGAATTTGGAGCAAGGCAGCCTTCGTGCTGGGAAAACGCTCCTGTGAAACCCCGGGAATACCAGTGTCACAGACACTGCGGGGCTGGGCGTGGACAAAGCACCTGCATTCCTTTGGTTCCTGTGACAGCCTGAAAGGGTAAATGGAAAATACACTCCACAGTGTGAGGGACTCAAATGGACAGTGAGTGGGAAGGTCCTGAGCAGGATACAGGGACCTTCTGCCACGTCCCAGAGCAGCCCTGTCCCAGTGCTGCTCTCTCAGGTGGGGTAGGATAAGCCCGGTCCTGACCTCTTCTGCCTGCACCAGATGGCCATGGGATCAGGAGAAGCCAGAGCAGGAAATCCTAAAGGTGCTCTGGTGGTGTCTTTTCTCCTCCCTCCACATTTTTTTGTGGAGCTGGGAGTGAGCCTCACTGGGGCTAGGCAGTGGGTGGAGGTGCAGCCCTGTGCTATGGGCTGTGCTTGGGAAAGGAGAAAAATTCCGTGGGCATGACAAGCAATGAAATCTGATTCTTTTAGAATTTTTTTCCCCCGATTATTTTGGTGTCTAAAAGATTTGTGCTGTGGCATCAGCACTTAAAGGGGCTCTGCTCATGAATTCTCCAGCGCCTAAGAATAAGATGTGAATGCCTGTGAGAGCACTCCCGCTCCCTTTGGGAGAATCAGGCTCAGATACCAAACCAGAGACAATCATAAATCAGAGAAAAAACCGTGCTATTCCAGATTGCCATGATGTCAGATCTACTTGATAAATGAGTGTTACAGCATTCAGTGTCCTAATGGAACAATTCAAACATGAATCAGTTTGTGAGAGCCTCATTTATTGATATGTTCCAACAAGCTCTCTTCAAAAAACTCAACTCATAATTCATTTGACTATTTTAACAGTCAATAAGCACTAGGTTGGGCTATCTGACAATAAGTCTGTATTAATCCCTTCACTATAAATATTGTAGGAGGACCTTGGGTGACACATCAATTTTCATACTAAGCAGAAAAACATAGTTAAATTTTAAAGTCCTAAAATGATTGTTACTCTGTTTTAAAAATACATAACAATTTTGTAAAATTAATTAAATCATGGCATCATAGAATAGTTTGTGTTGGAAGGGAGATTAAAATCATCTTGTTCAATCTCCTGCCCTGGCAGGGACACCTTCCACTAAGTCATCTAAGTTCTGAATAAACACATCCTAGTGTGTAATGTTGCAAGACAACCAGGTTCAGTGGCCTGAAATCCTTTTTTTGGATGAGCTACAGAACTCAACTGATCTGAGGATGAAGGCATGGATAATGGGCACACAAGTTTGCTTTCCTTGGGAGAGGTGGTCTCCCGGGAGCAGGAGGTGGCTGTGGCGTGGGTGCCGAGGAAGTCCCCAAGGTCTGAAGTTTAGACCTTGGATGATCCATGTCTGGCTTGTTTCCTCATCTGGTAGAGCCTGATTTCTCCTAACTCTTTCTGAGGGTTTACTGCATCCTGTTTGGCTTAAGGCTTAGCCAGGTTATTTTCAGCCAGGCTCTATTGTCAAATGTGCCTCTTTGGCTGGGGTGTGTCACAATCTAAACCCGGGCAGCATCCAGCAGGGAAGGGGCAGAGGTGAGCAGTTGCCAAATGCTGCCCCTGGGATCTTTTCTCAGGAAAGAGTTGAGGTCTCCCCAAGACCAGTGGCGTGAGACAGTGAGTGTTCACAGCACCCACCACTGCACTGGTGAACTGGGCCTGGATTTGACCTAAAATTGCCAGTGACGGCACTTCGTCCCTGTATACCTGCAAAGAGAGGAGATCCAGGGCTTCAGCTCATAAATTCCTTTAAAACAGCCTTCAAGGACTTCTTTTCACATTTCCCAAGGCCTTCTTTAAGGGATCTCTGAGAGAAGGAATAGCAGTACTGTTACTGCTTTAAGCCCAGACAGCATCCCTACTCCAAGGAGAAATGGGAACAGGTGGTTGTGTTTGAGTTCTGCTGGAGACAGATTTTAATGGAATTCCAGAAATTAGGATGGATAGGACTCAGAACCATAATTATTTTATTTGAGACTTTGTGTCAAAATGTCATGCCTGTCTTATAACATGCTTTCATCTCAAATTGAGAAAACGTTTTTAATTTCACACAAAGTAACTCTGTAAGGTATTGTACAGATGGAATAATTTAAGAATGTTTTAATTAAGGTGTTGTATTATGAAAGACTTACTCTACTGAAACGGTGAGGATATGCAAATAGAAACAAATGTCATTTCCAAATGCCATTCGAACTTATTACTTCAGTGTTTTCAAAAGAAAGATACTGCTTTTGTGGAAGTTCAGCTCCGCAGGAATCACCACCCCTACCATCCTACCTCTGAAAGAATGTAGGGAGAAAACTACATGGCATTCTTGTATTTTACTTCTTTCTCTTCTCCGATCTGTGACTTTAAGAGTGGAAAAAATTTTGAGTCATCAAATAAAGATTTCTTGTTTTGGCAGGCAAATACATGGAGCTATTTTTCAGGCTCATCATATTTCCTTTACTTGTCCTTGTCCTCATCTTCCATGTCTGTCATAACAAAAATCCCAATGAAAAACTGAAATGTTTCATTTTAGCTTCAAAAAAAGAACAATTAATACAAGAGGTGATGTGAATTCAAATCTTTAAAATAAAAGAAAGTGCTATTCCACTCATTTTGGCCAACACTACTCATCCCTGGTGTTGGGTAGATCCCAATTCTCTCTTTTGTGTTGTGTTCCTCTGCTCATAGTTCTTTAATATCTTCCTTCCAGTAAACAGCAGAGTAGGAATTGCTGTGGACCTGGATACTGACTGTGGAGCTGGAACTCTGTAGGCATTGAGCACTAAAGGCAGAAACTGTGGGCTGCACTCTGCACAATATAATAATATATTGATCTCTAGCATGTTCCAGTTTGTGTTTAAAACCATGAGAAACATTTCTATGTATCTGGACTCAGGCTGAAGCTTTGTACTCACTCGAGTTCAGAATGAAGAGTATAAAAATTTCCTGTGTTTAGCCATATACCTTAGAATGAGCCTATTGTGTAGTTTAAAAAGGGATAGATAGCACTGAAAGCTGGTTACCAGACTCTGCAGCTGAGTTTGCCGAGTTTCCTTTTGCCACCTTGAAGAAACCAAATCTTGGAGACAATCTGATTTTCTTTCCTCTCCTTGCTCCCCAATGCCTGGCTAAGAGGGTTGCACACACTGGAGGGTTTTCTGTCCCCAGGATTGTGGAACATGAGTTTGTAATTCTGGTATTAAGCCGCTGTGTGAAAGTGGTCTAAGAAGATCGTAGGCCAATAAAAAGTGTGTATGCATGGAATTTTAAGGATGAAGGGAGGAAAATACAAGAGTGATATAGATTTTTCCTTAGTTCTTGCACTTCTGCATTTAATACTCCTCTGAAGTTGCTAATCTTGTGCATATGGTAAGAATTGCAGCCTCTTGGAGCTGTAGGTATTGGCCCCACTGAGCTGACTAATCCCTCTAATCCAGTCTAGAGTGATATTTATAGAGATTTTTTTCTGCACTGATTACATTGGTCAGGCCTTTTTTTCTGAATTGATGCTCTCTTTGCTCTTTTGAGGCTGAAAAGAGACAGTGAATGCCCTGTAATGGTGTTATCCAGCCTGGAAAAATCTTTATAGTTGAGCTGAGGGTATGAACAGGTGGAATAATGAGTTCTTTGAAGGTGTAAAATACCTATTTTTGCACTTTGTAAGTGAGGAATAAGGGAAGCCTGTGATGGTTTTGACATCTATTGTTGCTAGAGTTGAATTCCCTTAACAATGTGTATTGCAACCATCTTTAACTATGTAATTTGCCCTCAAGTTGTATTATTTTGATGATTATCTGCCATTCCCTAATGCATTTCCCCATGTTTTCAGCTGGGCTGTAATTATAATTGCTAGGATTAGACATTAATATTTATAACAGAGATCAGCTTAAAATCCCATTCTGAAGCAGGATGAAGCACTCACATGTAATTCCGGAATCTGGTGCAGATCAGCAGCAGAAGAGTGACTTATGTTGAAACTATTTCCTGTCAAAACAAATTTCAAGTACTTGCAGAAAACCTGTAAAGCCACTGATTGTGCAGATCATATTTTTTGTAGGGGAGTGGAAGAAGAACTCAAGATGTAATTTTGCCCTGAAGTTTCCTGACCACTCAGACCTGTACAATTCACAACATGCTCATCCTCTAGGGCATCTCAGCTGTACAAAGCAATCCCTTGGAGTCAAAAACGGGAGCTCCCTTTGTCTTTTTATGTAACACACAATTTATCCCTCTAGTTACTTACTTGTAACCTACCTACGCTGATGTTGTCACACCAGCTCCACAGGGGAATGTCTGGTCCATTGTACATTTCGTTTGTTATTCTTTCACACCAATATCTACACTCACCCAAACATTCTCTTGCAAGAAAACAATCCTTGCAAAACCAAGCTGAAACTAGATACCTGGACAAGAAAGATTCATTCCAAAGTTCACATTTAGAGTTTCTTGGAGACTCCAAAGGGACTCAGACATGAAAATGTTCTGGAGTTTATCCCAGAGGTTTGATTCCCTCCGCCTTCCTCAGGGCTCACAGTTCCGTCCCACTCCAGGCAGAAATGGAGTGTTTATATTCTCTTGCAGATTCTTATAGAGGTTTGTATTCAAAGGTAGGTTACAAAAGAGCAGAAATCCCATTTTGATTTAAATCAATGACAAAATCCAATAGAGAAGGAGAGGATCCCATGCAAGGAATATAAAAAGCTCTGTTAAATTAGATACAGGTGTCACTTCCAATAGTCTGGGCACAAACTGTCAGCAGCTCAAGGCTCTGATTTGTAATTTATTTCCTCCTCCTCCAGGTGACTCCACCTGGAGTGAAGCACCACTCACTGTTCATGCTACAGCCAAACCTGCCTTCACTGAAAGCACCAATAATGACAATTCTCACAGCATGTTATTCCCAGCTTAATCAACCCCCCCCTGCCAAAGTCACAAGTGGAAACCTGGCATCAGTTTTTATGTCAACAGCCACATTTCAGCCTGATGACAAAGGGGAGGCTCTTCTGAAAGACCCTATCAGTTAAATTCCTTTGTTAGAACTTTTGATACACTACTAATACATCTTGAAAACACCATATTTTGTTCCCCTACTGAAATAAAACTCGAAAGGCAATGGATATACAAATCACTCTACCTGAGAGGGGCAGTTCCTCAGCTCCACTTTCCCCAAAGTCCTTGGTGGTTTCCAGGAGAGGAGCTGGATTACAACTGACCACAGACAGATCTGCTCTCGGATTTACATCTCTCTGTAATGATGACCCTTGCAGAAATAGCTTTGGTCAGGTAATAGGATTACCAGGAGGGATATAGAAAATTCTGCTCATTAGTTTGAGCCAATGAAGTCTCAGACTGGATAGAGGTTTAAAGGATTTAGTGCATACATATAATTGGGAAGGAAGGAAGGAAAATAACAGAGCCTGAAGAAGAGCCACAGATGGCACCTTGGTGTTGCAGAGCCAGGTGCATTCAAAATGCTGAAGATACACATGGATTATAAACACAGTGTGAGCACCTGTTACCAATGCAGGAAAGGTGCCCTGACAACCCTGGTCTTTTAATTATTTCTGAACTATGATGGGATTCCAGTTTCTAAAAAAAGATTAAACTATTAATGGAAATGATGGGAATATTTAAGTAATAAAAAAATAATATTTAAATAAATCACCTGGTCATTACTCACTACTAAAAAATGAAGCACTTACAGAACAATAATGAAAAAATGGGGAGGGTGAATTTTGTTCTATGGAAAATATGAATGACTTACGTGGCATTGAGAAACATTAAAGTCAGAGCAGTTTTAAATGGAAGACTTGTATTTAAACATCTGAAGTTGAGGCTGTGACATATAGTTGTATGCTTTGCAACCAAGAAGGATCATAGGATCATAGAGTTACAGATTGGTTTGAGTTGGAAGGGACCTTAAAGCCCATCCAGTGCCACCCCCTGCCCTGGGCAGGGACACCTCCCGCTGTCCCAGGTGGCTCCAACCTGGCCTTGGGCACTTCCAGGGATGGGGCAGCCACAGCTTCTCTGGGCACCCTGTGCCAGGGCCTGCCCACCCTCACAGGGAAGATCTCAGAAAGACCGGCATAGACTCCTGCTCCTGTGGAGGAGGATCAGGTTAGGGAACATTTACACAAATTGGATGCAATTCAGGTCCACAGGAGAGAGGTGTGCCCATGAGTGCTGAGGGAGCTGGCCCATGTCACTGCAGGGCCACTGTCCTGATTTGGACACCGGGGAAAGAAGCTGAAATGGCAATAGTTATTTTTAATGTTAGACATTCCAGTTCAGCGACATTTCCCCCTCCATTTCTAGCATTTTTGTAGACATTTATATCCATCAGTTCTTTGTTTGCCTGGTTTTGTTTCCTGTTTGATGTAGTGGAAGGTGTCCCTGGCCATGGCAGGGGGTGGAACTGGAGGAGCTTTAAGGTCCCTTCCAACTCAAACCATTCTACAATTCCATGACTCTTGTCTGTCTTTGCTGAGCCTGCCCTGAGTTGTTCCCTACCTGAGTACCAGCTGCCAGGGATTTTAGGAGTTTCATTTCTTTCACTTCCTTATTTAAATGTCTTTTATGAGATAGTTGTTAATTTTTAATGGAAGATCCTGTTAAACTGAGATGCTCACTTAGCTCTGTTCCAAAGGGCAAACCAAGACATTTCATACCTTGTGAAAAAATAGTATCACTGTTTTCAGACAATATCATGTAGGCAGAATTTTATCTGTTTTGTCCATTTTTACAGCTTCACATTGGGAGATGTTCTCTGTGACAGTATTATTTTAGTGCAAGGCCTGGATGGGACTTTACAACTTTCTATGTTCTCCCTACTGCAAGCCACAGGAACATAAAAAACCTTGTGGAGAAAACCTTTTAAATTAGCATGGCAAAAATGCTTTGTCAGGCCTAAAAATACCATTTTGAAAGAATTTAGTCTTCTGCAACTGGCAAACTTTCTTAAATTTTTAGGTTTTCCCTCTTTCAAAATTTTTTTTCAAAATGTTTTTCTTTCCTCATCACTTTCAATGAGATATCACTTCTACAGTTTTAGGTTAAAGCATGCCCTTACTGTCATTAATTACATTTTCTCTTCTAGCAAACTGTAGCGTACATGTCATAGTTGCAGAAATACATCTCTGTGAAAAATTGATTACTGATGTTATTTCATGATAGTTTATATGGAGAATTTGCACTTGGAGGAATATTTGCAAAATTACAGTTGTTCATCATTGGCTCAAAAAGCCCCTTTGTTGCAAAAAGATGGATTAAATCTTGACGTGGAGACTGATCCTAAACCAATTAGGAAAACTCCATTTGTTTGCATCCTTGTCATTAACTTAAGGAAGATTAAAACACAGTGCAGAATGAGGAACAATGTGCTTCCCACCTCCCATTTCTCATGGGACTGCACTGTCTTGCCCTGTTGTGGTTTTAAGACACAGAAAAGCCTAAAATGTTGGCCCATTCAGTTATTTCCACACTGAAATGGCCAGAGCAGCCTCCTGCTGTCAGGGAAAGACTGGCCCCACCTTCCCACTTCCCACTGCCCTTCCATGTTTTTGCACTTTGTGGCATAATGTGTGCCTTGGTTTTCCTCCCGGTGTGCCCAAGTCTCCATGGCCACAGTGGCGGTTCTGTACCTGCTGGCACTGCCCTGGTATTGAAGTGAGACAAGGAGGAGCCATCCTGGCCATCCTGTGCCACAAGACATGTGCTCGTCCCTCCTGGTTACCCACCCTCGAGCAATGCCAGGACGGGGCAGCCAGGGGAGAGGGGCTCGCACGGGGCTGTGCACTCAGACGTCCGCGCTCCCTCGTGGGCTTGGGGCACTGGGAGGGTCGCGTTGGTGACTCATTCCCTTGGCATTAGGAGGGGTGTGCATCCTGAATCAAGTCTGTTTACAGGAAAGAAATCTGGTCACTGAAGGACGACATGTAACTCATGGAGGTGTTTTGGTGAAGAGTGGAGCTGCTCCTGAAGTTCACCATTGCATCCAGAAGATCCATATTCTCCTTCAGCGTGGCGACTGTCTTACAGAGAGGTTCACCAAGCTTTTTGACTTTGCTTTCAGGTTCGTCCGCCCTTTCTTTAGTGCTTTATTTTGCACCATTCCCAGTTGCCCGCAGAGGTCGGTGTTTGCCTGGGAAAGCGGAGCCTGGAGCACCGCAGGATCTGTAACGGGACGTCCAGCATCCTTCAGATGCGCTTCCCACACCGCCCCTGCCTTAATAACATCCCATGGAGCTCTTCTGAGCTTCTAAAGACGTCGCTGAGAAGGGAGGTGCTGGTGTGTGTTTGGGTACCTCGTTGGGCTTTGCTACCTTGAACAGGTTTTAGCAGATCAAACACGGTAATAAAAAAACCCCAAACCTCCAACAACTTGGACATTTCCTAAAATATTTGCACATCTAAAAGAGGAAGAGAGGATGATCCAGAATGAGAAGAGTGTCTGTGGTTATCATCTTACACGTATTTTGTGCAGCCATTTGCTGGCTGAGAACAGGAAACGTGCTCAGGGATGTGCTTGTGAGTGAAATGCTCCCTCTTCATCCTGAATTCACTCCCTGGGATTTGTCAGAGGTAGTGACAGTATGAAAGCAATTAATTACATCTCATGATTGCCTGAGATTATGGAAGGTACTATGGCAAATAAAGTCTGTAGCAGGGTTTTTAGTGAGGAAAGTATAAAAACCATCATTCAACAACCAAGGACTGTTTTGTAAGGACTGTTTTTTCAAACGCCCTTTATGAACCGTAGATAACGTTCCCAAACACGCTGAAGAAATAGTACTTTGGATTAGTTTCTGTGTGAGGTGAGAACCATGGATTGCTCCATGCTTAGTTCTGATCTCAACCAGATCTGTAACCCACCCTGGTCTGTGTGCATGGCAGTTTTCTTAAATATCTAAACCCTTTTCAAGAACTGTTACATAAATTTACTGGCTGGATAAAAATCTTATATTCTATCATACAAACACATGGAAACTTTATTTGCTGAAATAAGCATTCCCTAACCTCACTGGGTCCTGTGGCTGGAAATTATTTTAAGCAGCAAAAATAGTCTGAGTTGTTGTGTTTCACACCTGCTGATGAAATAAAAACTGCTGTTAAGAGTAGTTCAATGAATAGTCCTGTCTGTTCCTCTAATTAAATTGGCCTAATCCCTCACTGAAGGGTGACCATTTTTGGCTGAAAATCGAAGCAATTGATTTAGCTCTGCAGTACTTAGAATTCCAATCATTGTGAAGTTTGTAGGCTATCTATGAAATGGTTGGGAGAAGCACGGTGCAGCTTGTGCTCTTGGAAATGTATCCATGGAAATCTTCAGCTGAATGTGCTTATACTTGTCTTCTGACATTTATTTTCCCTCTTTAAAAGTGTTTTCCCCTCCTAAAGTGTCTTGGCAGTGTGTGAGTGGTTCTGATAGTGTTGAAATCCTGTTTGCACCCAGGTGTGCGTTCCCTAACTTTTATAAGCTATTTGTTTTTTTGTTTTGTTTTTTTTAAAGTGCATAGGACAACACGATGCTTGATTTTCTCAATTTATATCTGGTCAAATGAAGATCACTTCCTTTCAGACGGAATGTGCAGCCAGAAGGGAGCACTCTTACCTAAGGCACAGGAACGTTCCCCTCACCCCTCAGTTTCTCAGTGTATGGAGGCAGCAAATTCTCTCACCAGAACAATGGGTAAAGGGTGAGGCTGGGAACTCTTCAAGATGCAATCCCTACACTAATTTGTTGCCATGGAAATAAGATTTTTCTGCCTCTTTGATTACTGCTGGTAGCCATTGCTTGGCAAAATTGAGTGGCAGCTCAGAGTGAGACAAAGCAGTTCTCCCTTTGTCTTCTCATAGAGGTTTTCCAGGTGTGTTTTTCCAAAATAGTGATGTATGACCCTCATTTTGCCACTCCTAAATATGATCCTAAGTTTTTTGGGTTGGAAGGGAAAAAAGCCCATCCAGTGCCACCCCCTGCCATGGGCAGGGACACCTTCCACTATCCCAGGTTTCTCCAACCTGGCCTTGGACACTTTCAGGGATGGGGCAGCTTCTCTGGGCACCCTGTGCCAGGGCTCACCACCCTCCCAGAGAAGCATTTCTTCCTAACATTTAATCTAGATCTCCCCTCTTTCAACCTAAAATCATTTGGCCCCCTTGTCCTGTCACTACAGACCATGTTAAAAGTCTCTTTCTTGTAAGCCCCCTTTGGAACCAAAAGGCTGTAGTAAGGTCTCCACAAAGTCTTTTTGTCTCCAGGCTGAACCACCTCAACTCAACCATTATACACAGGAGAGGTGTTCTAGCCCTCTGATCATCCTGTTGCCTTGTCTGGACTTGCTCCATGTTTTCCTGTGCTGGATCCCAGGGCTGGAGCCAGCTCTGCGGGTGAGGTCTCACCTGAGGAGGCAGAAGGGCAGAATCTCATGCTGTGGGATCAGCTCAGGGCATGAGGGGTTTCTGAGTGCCAACACACATGGACAGGGCATGTCCAATTTGTCACCCCATCAGACACCCGAAATTCTCCACAGAGCTGCTCTCAATCCCTTTATTCCCCAGCCTGTGCTGATAGTGGAGATTGTCCTGATCGAGGTGCAGCACTTTGCACGTGGCATTGTTGAACCCCATGAATTATATAATCATGAATTATATTATCATCCATAGGTTACATCCATCTGGGATGTAACCAGTGTGGGAGCCCAGCTGCATTTGCCATGGATGAGGTGTAAGGGTTGCAACTGTAAAACAGTTGTGAACATGTCACACTTTTTTTTTTCTGTCACTTTGACAGAATCGAATCTGAAACTGAATCGAATAAACTCACCTGTCAGTCACCTCTTTATTCAAAAACTGTCATAGTAAGTGCAGTCAGCTTACATATTTGTTTTCCTTCCCAGGGAATAACCAGAGATCCACATATGGTTCAGCAAAAGCTTTGAAATAAAAGAGGAAGTTTTCCACTAAGAGGGTCCAGGTAATCCCCTGTAGCTGTTGATTTACCACATAGACAATTGTCAAGACAAAAGGCAGTAAGTGGATGTTTGAATGTCACTGTTCCTGATCCAAACAGTTTGGAGCTGAAACAGTTCTTCCCTAAAGCCAGGCTGCCTGGCTCCCTTGCTTTGGATGGTGCCTCCATGAGTTAGAGGAGACGTGGCTCATGTGGGTAAGAGCTACACCATGTGTGCAGTAACTCACACACTGATCAGTCATGGAATCACAGAATGCCCTGAGCTGGTAAGGAACTCACAGGGATCATACAGTTCTTGGCCTTGCACAGACACCCCAACAATCCCACTCTGTGCCTGAGAGTGTTGTCCAAACACTCCTTGAATTCTGGCAGACTGAGATCTCAATGTCACTGAGACACATCTTTTGGACCTCTCTCCTATTTGCCTGTTTTGAAGCAATGCCAGACAAACCATTCGTAACAGCAGAGATGTGCACTGCTTGCTGCTCTCCTTGAGACCCTCAGATTCCTCTCCAGTGACCACTTGCTCCTTCTAAGTTTATTTAAGCTGGAATGTCATGAGCAGCAGTGAAACTCTTGCTGCCTGTGCTTGTGTTTATCAAGGGCATCTTTTTGGAAGCTCTCTGAAGAATCCACCATGGAAATGTCAGGCTGCTTGTGCTGGTTCTGTGTGTGCAGGGGCTGGTGGGAGGTCTGTGTACAAGAGGTATGGTTGCAATACAGAAAATAAATTACTAAAAAAACACAGGGAAAGCAAAAAAAGAGGCAGATGTGACTGGGGCAGACACACAAGGGAGAGGGGCAGTTATTCATAGGCCTTGATACAACACTGGATGTCATAAAATGATGCAGGTCCAAGCTTGAGGAATTCGGAGCAAAATGGGGAAACAAGCCAGAAATCCACACAGGCCTTTAATCAGCACATAATCACAGGAAGAGTTTTGGAAGGAGCCCTTTGTTGGTTAGCGTGTCCAGTCCCCTGCGTCATGGAAGGGTTGAGTTCTGCGAGGCCGACGGAGGCCAAGCGGTCACTGCGTCCAGGGAAGATGTTTCTTGGCAGCTGCTGCATTGTCTGGGGCTCAAAACCAAAAGGACAGCAGTGCAAAGTTGTTGAACTCTGGGAAATGACAGTAAAAAATGGCTTAGTTTGGGGTCCATGGTTACGGCTTCCCAGGAACTTCCGCCCAAGTATTTTCAGCGGATAAGTAAACTTGTAATTTTGTTTTCTGAACAGGAGTCATAAAAAATACCCTGGGAGCTGAAATTCTGGGCTTTTTCTGTCTTAGCTTTTTGCTAAAGAATCTGTGGCTCAAATGCATATGTTGGTTTATGTTGTCCTATATATAGGATGACATAAAACATATGTAGCTATCTATCTATATATATATGTATGTCTATATATATTATGTCTATATATGTGTCACCTGCAAATGTTTGTGTTCCCACATTTAGACACAGCAGAGTGCAATGTCTTCAGCTTTTTCTGCTTCTTTGGAGGAACTGCAAAATTACAGCAGTTTAATTAATTGAAAATTACTTTTCCAATCAAGACTTGCCCTTTTGGCACAGCGGGTTTTCCAAACAGACTGTGCTTTATCCATGTGAAAGCCTAGGTAGAATTGTAAAGAATTTCTGAGATTTTAGGTCCTTTGTGCACACTTTGCTTTGGGTAGTTGTAAATTAAATTTCTTTTTTGAGCACGTGAATAATTAAGCAAATCTGACCCTTCTTTGCTTAGGTGATTGTAATTTTCCCATTGGAAGGTGCAGCAGATTGAGGGGATATTAAAGATAATCTCAGGCCCAGAATCATACTTTCTAAATTAAATTTGTCTACATATTTACAAGATAATGCTGACTAATTGATCTATTAGCTTCAGCAGAAGCATTTTAAGTGCTTTTGCCCCACTTTGTGTTAAAAACAGAAGCCTTAAAGACCTTAAAAATTAAAGCTAAGTGCAAAGGCTTATCAATTAGTTTTTCATTGACACAACAGAGAAGAACTTAAAATCAAAACATCTTAAGAAAGATAATAAAAACTGATTCTTTTTTAATGCACTGTGTTCTCATGAGTGGACAGGGATTTCCTCAAAGTGCTTTTAAACTGGATTGTGTCACCTGAGCTTTCTTAGCAATGACAGTAACATTTCATGATGGTTCTAGGCTAGTAGTGGCTGCTGATTGTTTTCCATCATTTCTTGGGCATTTTGTGAAATGACAATGGAAAAAACCCCAACACTTTCATCTGCCAAATCTATTATTGGCTCTTAAACTCTAGGTGTCATTTTTTAATTCGGAGGTGTTTAAAAAGCAGTAGTAGGATGCTCTCACTGCCCACTGGAGAGTTGTAAGTAAGGGTGTAAGCAATAAACTTCAGCTTTTATCCCTTTATAAGGGTCTGGAATGTTTCTTTACTTATCCTTTTCATGGATATTCCTATTTTCATAGCCTTTATCATGCTCTCAAGTCTTTGGCTCTGCTCAGGTACCTCTAAAGGAATGGGCTGATTGGTTCCCTTTGACTCACTGCTATGGCACATTCACAGATTTAAAGATAGGAAAGGGCTATAAATAGTCCTCTGGCCTTTTCTTTGGGTATTTATATGAACTCATTTGGCTTTGGAAAGAGTTTCTTTGTTGAACCTGCCTGAGGAGGAGAAGGCTTCTTGCCGAGACTGGTGTTGATGGCCCTGTGCCCATTGGTGCTATAATGCAGCAGATCCCAGATTTGAAGGGAAAGAGATTGTTTTCTCCATGTCCTGGGGGTTTCACTTTCTCTGTTATATAAACTAATGCATTTCTTAAATCATACTTGTGTTGGCTCCTAATCTTGCCTGATTTATGTGTTAACGTGGTGAAGGTTCTTTCCTTTTTTCCATAAGCCCCCAAAGGTTTGGATCTTTACCATTTTTCTTTAGCCTAATAAAAATCAAATCTTAAAATCTTGCAGTTCTAAAAACTTCTATGTCAAATAATACAAAAAAAAGCTACTTTATTTTCACTGGCTGTAGAAATCTACAACAGTTTTGTTTTTTAATGTGAGAATTAATATTTGTGAATGTTTCTCACAAGTTTCATTTCCTGAACAGTGGAAATGCTGGGAGTGCATGCTCCCCTGCTCAGAAATGTTCAGCTGCAGAAGATATGAAAATATTTTCTTTAGGTGATTGTTTAAACACTGGCTCTGAGGAAAGAGAATAATTTGAACATAATTTCTGAACAAATCCTTGGTTACCTAATATTTTAGAAGTCTAAGGTCATGCATATCAAGCATCTTTATAGATTTTTATAAATGGACGTGTCAATATCTAACAGAGGCCCTTTTAACTCAGCTTCTGAAGAGGTCGTAGAAATGCACATTGAAGTCAATCTTGACACTATTTCTTCCATTATCAGATGCATTACAATGCATTCAGGGAAATGCTGAGAATTACTGCTGTGCTCATGATCATCAGTAATGGCTAATTACCTGGCTAATCACCCCAAGTATCTAAATCTCTCGATTTCTTTTCCACAAAAAAAGATGCTCAGTATCCAGCAGGAGAAGGTCTGAGGGCTACAGTTTTCATAGGTACTTACATATTTTTTATGCTATTTCTGTGCATCTGATATTATCAGGTTGGATGAGATCACCAGATCTTTTGCCCAAAGAGTTTAATATAAAAATAGATCTCGTTTAGCCTGGAGTAGGATCCCCAAGTGTGATGGTATTGTCTGTTCTGGAAACCTTCCAACTGACAACTACTTGCTCAGGAAAACTTGGACCGCTGCCCACCTCATAATTTAGATATAACAGGGGTGGCCTTTTGAGATTTCTGGGCTGCATATGATCTGTGCAGCTGTCCTGTGTTGTTTATAAGTCAAGAACCTGAAGTCTATGACATAAACAACAGTAATTTGCTTGTAAAACAGCAGTCTGGGAATGTGTGGTGTGTGCCCATCAAAACCCTTGATCCTGCCACATAACCCCCTGTAGCCTCCTCTGAGAAATCCCAGCCTGCATGATCCAGCAGATGGATTAAAAGTTCATCATCATCAGCTGCTGGATGAGAGAGGGACATGCTTAATGCCCCACATCATGGATCTCTTACTGTGAGCAGTGATTCATGAGGGACAGCTGAACTCCAGAGAGTCCTGAGTAAGGTTAATACATCCAGGGAAGTCTCACCAGGATTCACAAGTGTGTGAAGGAGAAGCTGAGCATGAGGTGGGCAGGCTCTGGCACAGGATGCCCAGAGAAGCTGTGGCTGCCCCATCCCTGGAAGTGCCCAAGGCCAGGTTGGAGCCACCTGGGACAGTGGGAGGTGTCCCTGCCCAGGGCAGGGGGTGGCACTGGATGGGCTTTAAGGTCCCTTCCAACCCGAACCATTCTGTGGCTTTATGTGACACCTTGTACAGCTGGGGTGTGGTGCTGCAGTCCAGGGAGGTGGGGATTTAATGCCACACCATTCATTTATTGCCTTGTGACAGGAGCAAGAGGGAAGCGTCAAGACACATTTCAGCTGTTTTCATAGTTCCAATCAAAGGACTTCTGGAGACCCTATCAGCTGCACAGGCAGTACCAGCACCACCTGGGACTGGGAATGCTGGGAGCCTGCAAAGGATTTACTGAAGGAACTACACAGAGAGAGAAAACTGAGTAAACTTTTGGTTTTTATGGAAGAGTGTTCATTTGTATCTCCAAACAACACCAATGAATGATGTTGCAGGGACGTTGTCCTTTACAAGTAATGGGATTTCTAAGTAGAAAGCGACAACAGGTAATGAGGAAATACTGTGCAGGTGATGCAAGGACCCCAGAGGAGGAGGAGGGAAAAGAAGGCTTAAGGTGAAACGAAATACAGTAAACACTTTAAAAAGACATAATTTTCTTCCTGCTTTCCCTTTCCGTCATGGCAGTGGGTAGAGAGTGATGCTGCAAGGGAACGCCTGCTGCTCATAATGCTCTCCAGCTCCTGCTGGCTTCATGGAAAATGCCTTTAATTCCAGGAGGATGCTGGGAATTGTGTTACACAGCTGAGCAGGCACATGTGGCCTGGCCTTAGGGGACCACAAAGATGGCTTAAAGCTTCTTTGATGTCATAACCCTTTTCCAAGTCAAATACCTCCCACAGCTGTTCCTGAAGGTTGTGGTCATTATCTTTTCCTGCAGTTTTTAAATGCCTTTGGAGTTTGTTGTGTAGTTTCATAAAATGAAATACCTGAAGAAGGAGATTGTTGGAAGGAGGCTTTCTGTCATTTTTACCAACTTTCCCCTAACCCCTGACTGGTTTAAGCATCTTTTCCAAACTGATGGATAGCTCTCTATCTAGTAATGGAAAAAACCCCGTTACCAATCCTCCAATGGTGTAAATCTGGACTCCTTCCAGCCCTGTTTTTTGCTTTTCTCTACTGCAGCAAGAGAACAAGTAGATGAAGGAGGTAGGACTGGCTCTCTCTTCCAGTTTAAAGCTCTCTGTGTATACATTTCAATGAGTCGTTCCAACATAAATATTTAAAGAAAAATGACTGGAAGCCCCAAACCGGAGCGGAGAGCAGGTTCCAGAGTCGCTTCAGAGAACATCTGTGTCAGACCAGCTCTTGCCTGAGAAAGAGGGAGGGACAGCCTGTTACCAAAAGATAGCAGATAATTGCCAGGCAAAATCCCAGACCCGTCTGGCACTCCCGTCTGCCGGCCTGGCATCCAGACGGTGGGAAAACAGGCCTGGGATGAGACCGCGGGGGGCTGGGGGAGAAGGGCTGGGAGGAAACCCAAAAAAACCTCAGCCCTTCCTCCTGCTCCTCAAAATGTCAGGCGCTGGGCGCGGCTTTTCCTGGCCACACACGGAGAGCTGTGCAATGGTGGGAGTTCCCTGGAGCACATCATGGCACAATCATCCCGCCAGGACACCGTGAGTTGGGAATAGAGACCCTGAGGGTGAGGATGGGGACAGCAACCAGCATCTCCCTGGGGGACCTCCCAGCTGAGCATGGCCAGGGGGTTAAAATTGCCTGGACTGTTATAAATCCTGATGGGAAGAACTGCTTTCCAATGAAAAAATTAGAAACAGTTTGTTCTGAAACCCTCATACGTGGACACCGGAGCAGATATTTCCAATGATCAACGAAGGATGATGACATAACTTGATCTATTTTAAATGCTGGAGTGATAATCTTGGAGGTCTTTTCCAACCTTAATGATTCTATGATTTTACACTTCCAGCTGAGGAGCACCAATAAAGAAACTGCTTCCTTTCCTTGCTTGAGAAGCCTCGGCACAGTTGGTCAGGAAAAAACAGATATTTCTACTTTTGTTATTCTCTTTTTTTTTTTTCTTCTCTGCCATGACCTCAGTCTCTGATTTAAAAGAAACACTTGTGCTCTGAAAATATCTTTTAGTTTGATTTTGTTTTCTTTGGGAAGGAAGAGTACTTTAATCTCTGAGGTTACTTGAGTTTATGTAAAATTGAGTGTCTTCAGAAAATTCAGTGCAGCATCTTAGCTCTGGACCTGTCTTACACACCATGGATTCCTGAAGAAACGTTTTAATTTTAACCAGTTTTTAGAAAAAATATTAAAGATTTTTCAGTGTTTGAAGTGAAGAATTTCAGTTAAAAATCCCAAATGGCTTTGAACTTTCTAGCTCCTTTCCCCCACCAAGGCAAAATAATCAACAAAGAAAACAACAATTCTGGGTATTTTTAAATCCTTGCCTCACTCTGAAGTCATTTTATATTTTGTTTGCTGGGGGAAACTGAGGAGGGTGGAGTTCATGGTGCTGTGCACAGCCTCCCAATGTTTTTCTGGCCCAACCCTTCTCTGTGTTTACTCTCTTTTAATTTGATCTGATATTTGAGTTCTGACCTTCTCCAAGGGAAGCTGCTTCTGCTGTGTCCAAGAGGCTCTGGGAAGCAGAGGGATGCAGGAAGGTGTGCATTGTGTTCCCAGAAGGCAGATCTCCTGGATGGCTGATCCAGGTCCAGCCCAACTCAAAATGGATGGAATTCTGATGAGATCAGGTGACATTATGCAGATTTGCAGCAATGCTCTCCAATAAATAACCAATTCATGAGAGTCACCCAACCACAATACCACCATCCATGAACTCATTTACATGGAGCCAGAGACTGATGCAATTCCTTGGATGTTTGGCCAGAGGAGCCTTTGCAAGAGCTGGCTGCTGACTGCTGTTGCATTCCGTGGTGTAGGAACGGGGTGATCCCTGTTTCCGTGTCATGGTACAACCAAGCAGCCTCTGTGGCACGAGGAGGTGCTTTAAAACACTTGAGCACAAATTGGTGTAAGCAAAGCATGTTTGGAGAGATTGCTTGTCTCTGGCAGAAGGGATTCCCTAAGTTCTCCTTCCCTGCTGAGATAGGATTGGTGTTAACAGGGAAACTGGTGAATCCTTTCCTTTCAGATATGGCTGCCCTTACTTAGCTCTGCCATCCCTAATGACTTCCCTCGTGTCTTGCCCAGCCCAACGTTTCCCCACAGTGATAACTCAGTGTCTACCTGTCCTCTATTCCAGGCTTGAAATGAAAGGATTTGTCATCTCAAGCACCAGCTGGGCTTACAATAACTCTGTCATTCACTGTCTTTAATATTCAACATCCCTCTGAAGAGCAAAACATGTTGCCTAATGCCTAGGGAGGGATTCCTGTGGTAAGGAGATGATGCCTTCAGCTCTTCTTTCCTCCTTTGTTCACTGATTTTCCTCCTAGATTCATCATTATGGTGTCAAAGCACCTCTGCAGCCATGGAGCCCTGAAACCAGGGGATGTGTCACACTCATTCGCTGATGCAGATGTTGGGTTCCTCCTCCTTCTCCTGCTCCTCCTCGCTGTCGTGCTCTTCCTCCCTGTCCTCCAGCATGGTGTGAGTGCACGTAGTCACATAATGGTGAAAAAAATGAATCACAACCTATTGTAGCCCTTTTTTTACTCATTTTGTTATTTTTCCAGGTTACTGAATCATTCAAACAGAACAAATTTCCATGGCAAGATCTAAGGTGTCAAAACACCTACCCCAATGCTTGATTATCTTGGCTGCTGTGATTTCCTTTTTCAGATGTTTTGACTGGAAATGATGATAGACTGAAGACTAACAGCTCATTTTCAGAGAATGGAGACTTAGTTGAATTCTTGGAATTACTTTACACATCTCTCCAGATTTTCACAAGGGTTTAGTGTGAGCAAACCTGGTGGTGACCACTAACAGGTTTTAAGAGGATAGCTTTGAACTCATTCATTTCAGAGGAGCAGTATATCCAGAGACAGAAGAGGACAGAAGGGTGGCCTTTACTTTAGTAGTGATTAATCAAATAGTTAAAGTTGATGATTTGTGTTTAAGTGTGGACCACTCAGTGCAGCTTGTTTGTCTTGCTGTGGCACAGCAGGTGATTTGTTCCCTGTTCAGCAACTGTTCAAGTAAATGTTTTGCTGTTGCTCATTTTGCTTTATAAATTACCTGGTAGGTGATATTACAAAAAATATTCCTAGATATGTGGCATAAGGGTCACTGAGGGAGAGACAGAGGGAAATGTCTTACAAAATGTTAATGCAAGTAATTTTAACATTTTCATGGTCAGATGAAACCCCTAAGAGATGTTTCACTGTTCCAAGTCCTTGTTTTAGTCCCATAGGGATGTAATTGCTTTCTAGTTGCTTCCTGTGGCCCAATCCCCCTCTGGCTTTTGCAAAGTAAAGCTTAATGGCTGATGCAGGTCCCTTAGGACTTCCAGGTTGAACTTTTTTCTTGGCTTTAAGCATAGGTCAGTGAGCTACACCTTAATAAAACTCCAGTTATCAATAAGTGGTCCCCTTGATGTTTTGCCCAAGGCGATTAATTCAGTGGGAAATGTTTCTGCGCTGAGTGGGCCATGCCTGGAAATCCCTGATCTGGTTGAGTGGATCCCACTCACATGAGAAACCTGGATTTAATCGCTCTTTCCCATAGTTTGTCTCAAAATTTGAGACTAGGAGTGGAATTGTCTGAGATGTCAGCCAGAGGGCTGTTTGCTGTTATGGCAAGAAGATGAAGATAAATCTGTTCCTCCTCATAATTTCAGTCTGCATCAGATCCCATGTCTTGAAATTCTTCTGATCTCTACTGGACTTTGCACAAGAGAACTAGTAAAACAGCCCTTTTGCTTTGAAGACGGATTTGAAGATGGGTTCTCAGCTTTTCAGCCACTATAACAAATCAAGTGTTAATTGTTCTGAAAATCCTAACATGGCTCTGATGACTCTGATGAGATTTCTGGGTGTCTGTACAGAGCAACACCCATGAAACGGAAAATTCCTGTTCTGACTAAGCTGTTGCAACTGAAGAGTAACAAAGAGAAATAATACAATATGCTAGGAATTTTCACTAATTGCTTGCAAAAGTTTGATTTTGAAAAATCCTTCTCATTTTAATCCTTTTTTAAAGCAGAGCAATTCCCTGCCAAACCACGCTCTGGTGGTTTTTTTTCCCCTTTCCCTTCCCTGTGATTGAATTGTTCCATAATTGCAGCTATTTGAATCTGAAACTCAAATTAGAAGAACTTGAAAGAGAAGGGATGCAGGAGAAGACATGAATATGGCAGTGGGATGAATCCAGTGTTCCTCTCCCTTTGTAAATTAGGATTTATACTCTAATCCCTTCCCTGAAATGTAGCAAATCCCATTTTAGCACGAGACCGAACAATTCATTTCTATTTTTCAGTGAGGAAAGGTTGCAAAGTACATTTATGCTGCTCTGGCTGCAAACTTGTTGTCCTAAATATTTATTTTAATGTCTGTCTATAGATATTTAATATTGTGGTCACAATTATTGTTTCAGGTGTTGGAGAGCCACTGCCCTCAATCCACGTTCCTCTCTCTGCTGCTGTTTGGGATGGGTATTTATTTATTTTCTGGGCATTTGGGACACCTATATCTGGCAGGTTCCTCATGAAAAGCAGCAAACCTGCCATGTCCTTAGGGTCTGATGACCTGTACATACCAGCTCTGAGCAGGACCCTCCTCCTGTCCTAATCCATGTATTTAATCCTGTCTCAGTTTCCCAGCAATGCAGCTTAAAATGGATCTCACTGCTCCGTATTCCATCTGTTGCTGCTCTATGAGTCTCCTCCTTCCTTACAGCCCCTGTAAAGGCCTCACAGCCCAGAATCAGCTGAGGCCACCTCAAGCATCTTTGTTTTGTCAAGAAACACCACGGAGGCAACAACAGTGACAAGTATTTCTGTTTGTAGTGATTATTCCCTATTTGTTTTCACAATTCTCTGATAAAATTCCAGAGGAAGATCATCCATGTTCTCCCTAAAGAGGGGCAAGGATTGATTTTGAAGGAAGTCTAGAGAGCAACAAGATGATTTTCTTCTCCAAATTCTGCCCAGGGCTGGCCCTGTGTGTTGCAGAAAGCAGCAGTTTCAGTGCTCTGCCTTTACTCCTTTGGTTTCAATGTGAATCCTTTAATACCACGTGTCATTTGTAGAGCAGACAGAACTGGGATCAAATTTTGATCCTCCTGCTATTAATTTCTTTGGGGTTGTCTTAAACTGTAGAACATTTTTAGCATTAGGGGGGAGTTTCTTTAATGTGTTTGTGCCATCGCTGTAGGGTGTCTGTGTAGGGTATGAATAACATCCTGAGGTTTTGCCAAGTCAGTCTTTCAAATTTGCTTCTTTGGTATCCCATTTGTCTGCTCCATTGAAACAGATGGAATTTTGTTGGAAGTATGTGCTTTGAAGGCTGGATAGTTTTTAGTGGCTTCACTATTAGATTTCTTTAATAGAAGAAATTAAGACTCAACTTCCTTTAACAATAATTGTTCTCAAATTGTCTAAAGGACTATTGCCATGATTCAATATGGCATTTCCTCACAAAATCTGCAGAGACAAATCCTTCACTTTGTTGTTTTACCCATCAAGAGAAGAGAATGACATTTAACTCTCCTAATTTAAAATCTTTCCTCTTGAATCAACCAGCTGGCAAGTTTTCCATGATGGGAATCCCACTGGGCTAAGTATGTGTGAGTTCCCATTCTGAGTGTGCATCCACTCACTCAGGGTGAATTGTACTCATCACTCAGCACAAACCAATATCATCCCTTGATTCTGAGTTTTGTGTTTGATTGCTCAAGTATTTTGGATGGACTCACATTGACCTTATTCAGCAGGGGAGGTTCATCCTGACCAACTGCTGGGGTGATGCTGGTTCTGCTCAGGGATTTTCTGTACGTGAGAGAGAGTGTTGTGATCAAAATTACAGCACTTCATCTTTCAGAGTTTATTCAGTTTGCCACATGCTCAGAGCAGAGCCCATTTTATTTTTTGCAACTTACCAAAAAGGCAGTCCTTTTTGGAATTCAGTTCTTGATCTCAGGCCATTTTTTTTGAATAACATAATGAGGACACTCTTCCAATTTCCTGTTCAATTTATGGCAGTCCTGCCCCTAATTTCAGTTTAAAAACATCTTTAAAATTATTCTTTCTAGCCATGATTCTTCATAAGGCAACAGCTGTTCCTTGTGCTCTGTAAAGTTCTCAGAGAACTTTTCTTTGTCATGTCTTGTTCCCAGGAAGGGGGGAAGTCTGAACTCCAAAAGAATCCGAAGCTTCCTTGGAGGGATAATGGAAGAGGGAACATGTGGAAAAATACTTTGTCCGTGTCTATGAGATTTTACACTGAGGATCTGAGCCTCCAACACAGACATAAGTATAATTTCTGAGTACATATGATTTTTTTTATAGTTTATCACCTGAGAATTTTGTGTTAAAATGAACTTTGAATTTCTTTCTTTCTTCCTTTCTAATAAAGACATTATTTATTTATTTACTCATTTGCTTCCTTTCTGTTTATCTTATTTTGCTGACTTTTGGGGGACCAACTCTCACACAAAGTTACAGTTTTGGAATATCAGCCTTAACTCCCTTTCAACTTAATTTTTACCTGATGTGAAAAGTTTTATATTTTATGACTTTCTCTTTTCATTTGTGCATCTCTAGGTAGTGTTTGCAGCTGGAAACAGATTCTGCTTTCTTAACAATGTATTGGTATGTTGAGTCCAAGTTGTTTGAAAAAGTCTTAAAAGGAAAATTCAAATAAATTTGTAGAGGAATTTCAAGAGAAAAAATAATAAATTGAATAAGCAATTGTGTAATTGCAACACAGAAATTGAAAAGGAAAAGAAAGAAACCCTTCAGAAACATAAAAAAAATTAAATCCTTTAAGACAAAATATTTGTATAGGCACCTTAATTCTCCACTAATAAAACAATCCTCTTTAGCTTATAAATCTGGACATGGTTGGAAGAGCTAAATGTAAAAGAAAAAAGTCTTTAAAGCTGCAGTGATAAAGCTTGAACAGTGGTGTCCTTGTGCTACCTCAGTCTGTAAAAAATTAATACTAATAAATAGCTTGGCTGTACAAATGCAAGGATTTTAATTACAAATGTATTTGCTATTGGCTCCTTGCCTATGGACAGAAGGGTGTCAGAGCAGAGGAATTTTGTGTGCTGAGTGAAAACGTGGAGCTGTTTCTACTGTAGAGGTAACATTTCCCCAGAGGGGTTTTGTTGCTATTTTTAGTTGCTTTCAGTTCATTTCAGGAGACAGACACAAAAGCAGCATTAATTGAAGTATTCCTTCATTTTTTAATTCATGTGTGGCTTGAGCCAACATCAATTATAACAATTTCATGTGGGTTTTTTATCTCATGGAACAGAAGTAATTGTACAGAGGAGGATTAAGTCTCGGGGAGGTTGTTTTGCAAAGGAGGAATTCCTTTTAGTAGTTTCCTCTGAAGAACCTTTAAGTTCCATTGGGATGCACTGCTGCTTTGGAAATACAACACCAAAGCTGATGGATAGTGATTAAATCAGCAAGTCAAGGGCAGAATTCTGCTTCCAGGTGAGTGTCTGGAGGATAAGTACAATGTAAAACCTTTCACAGGATGCATTTACTTGAATGGACTTTTTGCAATTGTCTTAACTCCTCTGTTTTGTCATTTTGTCTCTGGGAAAATCTTAAAATATCTCTTGTGCTTCTGTTCCCCGTTCCCCAGTTTTATAAAATAGGAGTAAAATATTGGCTAATGAGAAACTTTGAATTTGCAATTGCCAAAGATGTTCAGGTGCACCTTTTCTGAAAGGATTTTTTTCATATATTCATTAAAGTTTCTATTTTACCTGAAAAAGAAAAAACCCAACAAACAAACAACACTTGAAGATAACTCAGTATCCAGTGGACCTAATTCCTGATTTCATCATGTGAAGAAACAGGAAGAAAATATCTGTTTTCCCCTGATTTCCTGCAGGAGCCACTTCTGCTCCATGTGGTGCCTCCCTTCCCCTTTCTGTGCACCGAGGAACATCTCTCCTTCCACTCATCCTCATCCAGGCTCCCTCTACACCTGAGTCTGCAGATGGATCATGTGAGACAGTGGTTTGCTTGGGAGCATTTTCTTTGGCCATAAACACCCAACCAAAAGGCATCTTTTCCTCTTTTCTCCTCCAAACCAGACCGAACCGAACCAAATCAAGCCAAGCTACACTTCTCTTGATTTTATTTGATGGCAAAATTCTGTTCAGTTTGAGGAGTTATGGAGATATTTGCTGGTTCAGAGTAATTACATTCTTGGAATTCATTTCTCCTCTCCATTCACTTTCTCATTCATTTATGAAGGCTCTTAAAAGTCACCTAAATAACGAGTTTTACACCAAGAGATGGGGCTAGAAGTTCATCACATTTCCCAAACCCCAAATATTTGCATGCTTACTAATTACAGCCCAATTTGCAATCAGCAGCATGTTACAACATGTTAAAGGTACCAGATATCTCACAGTAAAATAAGGACCATAAAGAAATTGTGAATCATATGGATAATTTTTCCCTCAGGAAAGGCTGCAGTGGGAGAGAGAGTCCCTGGGCATGGCCATGGTGCTAATTAGCAAATTGACCCCTGACCTGAGGGTGGAAGAAACTCAAACTTTTGTTATCTCAGGCTTGTCTTTTGTGTGTGTTGCATTTCAGGTGGAGGATGTGACAGAATCTTTATAGTTGTCAGTGTCAGATCAGAAAGATTCAGAGGAGAGGTTTCTTTTTTCTCACCTCTTGCAATTTTTTGTCTTTAAAAAATGTTATCTTCCCTCTAAGGATGCCACAGATGTTTTTGGAGTTTTCCTGTCTTGTGTATGCATGGGCTTGAATGTTAAATCTCTGTCCTAAACATGTGCTCTAGATTTGGGTCATTTCTGCTTTTAATGTGGCTCTGCCTGTGGTGGAGTAAAAGGATTAAAGGAAAGCTGAGTGAGGGATCCTTACATGGAATATGGAAAGTATAATTCTTGTTATAAAAGGCATACATTCTTCCTTCACAGAATTAATTAATTATGCTTAATTATGGAAACATTTTGGACCAGCTCCAACAGAGAACTTGGAATAGTCTGATATGAGAATACCTAAAAGCCAGCTGGTGCTTGGAGCAATAGAGCTGGTGGGGAAGCTATTTTGACCATCAATGCTGACTTGGAACTGACTTTTTTTCTCTCCAAGATTCACGGATTTTGATGGCAAGACTGCTTTTGATAAATTGCTTTTCTGTTGGAACTGATGGGAAATTTATAACGTGCCCCAAATGCCATCCCTGGGTGTGTTTAAGAAGAGATTGGATGAGGTACTCAGTGCCATGATTTAGATGATGGGATGGTCTTAGGTAATAGGTTGGACTTGATGATCTCCATGGTCTTTTCCACCCTTGTTAATTCTGTGATCCTGTGTATGTTCATATTTATGATTTTCTCTAATAGAAAGATTTCAGCTGAAGTTGTGCGGGATAGCAAAGCTGTCAGAGTCTGTAGGCTGTCTTCTCTTCTTTACATTTGTGCACCAAATCTGGAAAATCTAAAAGCTATGGATGTAGCAGCATCCACCCTCCCTGCCACGTGTTCTGGCTTGGGGCCAATGCATTGAAATAAAACGTGAACTTGCCGTGAACTTGAATTTTCAGACTGAAGAAAGGAACTTATAAATGAAGAAGAGAAACTAGAGAGGGGATGTTTTTGTATTTCTTCACCAGGATTGTCCTTGTTGCTGCTGAGGAGCTGGTGACAGCCCTGCTCGTCCCACTGCTCCGTCGTGGGTTCTGTGAAAGGGAAGGGGGTGATGGGTTGGGATCATGGCTTTCCTCAGGTGGACAATTGGCTACAAAAGCCACCTTGTGTGAAGAGCTGTTACTCCTGTGTTATGAGACTCCTGCCTGAATTAGACAGACTCTCATTTGCATTTTCTTTTCCAAAGGTTTGGGAACACACTCCCAGCTGCTGAGAAAAAGCTCTGGAAACCCACCAAAGAAAGCAGTTCTCTCCCTCAGCTACTCTTCCCAGCACAAATTTTCGAATCAGTGTGATAACAGCCAGCCACGGGGCAGCAAGTTAAGGTTGGGTATTTAACCTCAATTGATAGCTATTAATATTAATATCTGCTTCCTTTGACACAAGCAGCTGGCTGGATAATTGGTCAAAAGTTTCCTCCACCAGCTGCATTTTCAATGTCTGGTGGCTAAATAATTTTTTTTTTTCCTAAAAAGCTCTGGTTTTGCCTTTAATGCAGAAATGCTGGAAAATTCCAAGACTTCTCATATTGTGACTTTGGTGCACTGTCAAATTGTGAGAGAAAGAGGCCTCTGGTGTAAGGAAAGGTTTTCACATCAAAGTCCTGACACTTAATAACAGGGATTTTCTGTCAGAGGAACTTGAAAACCCAGAAAACAGTTAACTATGATCAGAACTGGGGAGTTATGAGGGGACCTTCTCCTCCCCTGACCTTGACTCCCAAAGTAAAGATTCTGATTGATGCCAGGGATTGAACCCCCCCCAATATTTAGTGGAAAGGGCTCTCTAAGCAAGATGAAATGGGAAATGATCCTCCTTCTAGGGCTGTTTACAAGGCCCAAAGTGGGAGCAGAGGTGGGCAGAGGTCCGCAGGAGTTGGGGAGCATTTGGAAAACTTTGGCTGTAATTTTTGTCCCCATAAAAGCCCAGGAACATGAGGCTGAGCTCCGTCAGGAGTCCAACAAGACACAGACATTGTAGGAACTGTGGTGGGTTGTTGCCACCAGTTCTGTTATCTTGTCCAAGGCTAGTTTTCATTCAATTTATGGACAATAAAACATGGCCTTCGCTTCTATGCACTTCAATGGATTGGACCAAAGATTTTAATGGGGAAGCCCTTTCTGGGCTCGTTGGCTGGTGGGGGAACTCCATGTCTTCACTTAATATCTTAATTTGCTACAGGAGAAAAGGGAAGATGATGATGATGATGATGATGACAATTTTCAGGGTGATGAAAGCCTTATGGA
This sequence comes from Serilophus lunatus, assembly GCA_013399895.1. Classification (NCBI taxonomy): domain Eukaryota; kingdom Metazoa; phylum Chordata; class Aves; order Passeriformes; family Eurylaimidae; genus Serilophus; species Serilophus lunatus. The sequence continues at coordinate 387,142 of VXBA01003087.1, read as the reverse complement.
CAACTATCTCCCATATTTTTATGTTTTTTAATCACAGTGAAGGCAAATTGCAGTTTCCAAACTGAAAATTAGAGCTGTTCCAGCAAAGCACTGTTGCAAGTTTCACACCTTTAAATTAATTTTTATTAATTCTTAAATTTTAATATTCTCATATTCAACATATTTTTTCCCAGCTAGCTGCTGGGGCCATGCATATCTCCTGCAGACTGTGTGTTTCTAGCTGACACTGTACAGGTATTGAAATACCAAGGGAGGCTGTTTTCTTCTTCAAGCACTGCTAGAAAATTTCTTCCACATGTAGCTTTTTTAAGTCATCCATCAAAAGGACTTCACTTTGCTTTGCTGTGAGCTGAGGGTGTCAGAGGAGAGGCTGGGTTGCAGATGACATCCCAGGAGACTGAGAGGGCTTCTCCTAATGTGAGAGGGAGGAAATCCATAACTGTAGGGAGGGTTTTGTGAATTACAGAAATATTCTTCTTCTGCACAGAGCTCAGCTCCCACTGGGTGAGTTTTCCGACATCCCTGTGGATCCACATCCTATGCTGTGCAGTGCTGGAGGGAACTCAGTGTCCTTCTTCGAGGAAAACTGTACCAGCTTTAGCATAATAAATGTGGGCTGTGCCAGATTGGCTTTTTCCTTTCTCAAAATAGAGGCTGAACGTGCTGCTGGAAATTCAGCAGGGGCAGAGTGAGGCTCCATCATGAACAGGTAAGATGCTCCCAGGCTTGGCACAGGCAGCACCTTTGGAGCAGGACAGCGTCTCCTTACTCCTCACAGATCCCGTGCTGAGAGGAAAAGCACACACAAGGTGCTTGTGGCCTATTTTTGGCAGTTTGCTTGGGGGGGTGCTGGCTCTGCCCTGGCAGTCAGTGAGTGATGCCTGCAGGCATGTGTGTTCCTGCAAGAAACCCACTATGGATGTGGATCAAAGAGCTTTGGAAAGAGCCTTTCCCTCCTCCCACTCCATGCAGTGGTGCTGTCTTTTTCAGGGGATTTGCTCCATGGCTGGCTGAGATGTCTGTAAGCAATGTCCCCTCACCTGGCATTAAAAAAAGCCATGAAGTTATTTGAATTTCTGTGAGGAGAGAAGAAAAGGGTGTGTGGTGGTTGAAACCACTTTTATTGTCTAGGGGCGGGTTCAATAAAGGCGACGGAAAACTGAACAGAATTAGCAACAGGTGGACAGTTTATTACAGGGGGTTTAAAATAGGCAAGAAGGAATAACCCATAGGGACCCCAAAATTACACAGAGAAACACTTGACACACAGGAAAGAAAAAATAAAACCACAAAAGGGAAAAAAGGACAAAAACAGAAAGGAAACTGCTCTCTCAGCTAGATGACTTGCTGAGAAAAACAGGGGGAGGGGTAGTGAAGGTGTCTCTCTCCCTCCCTGTCTGCTGGAATCCCTCCCCGGCTTTTGAAGTTCTCTGAAAAACATAAAAAGAGGTGAAAAACGCCCCCTCCCGCCACCTCTCCGAAGTGGCTGCTTGCTTTCACGAGAGAAATGTGTGGAGTCACGCCGCGAGGCCTGCGAGCGAGGAGAGGAGCTGTGTGTTTCTCCCCTGCACCAGGAGCCGAAGAGAGGGAGGGCTGTTTGCCTCGTCTTTTTAAGCCCTCCAGCTCTCGCGCGAATCTCGCTGCCTTCTTCCTGGCCAAGCTGTCTCTCCATTGGTCAGCGGGGCCGAGCCCCGCCTTGTTTCCGGC
>VXBA01003087.1:334720-385367 GCA_013399895.1 Serilophus lunatus | reverse complement strand
CCACCGCCTCCCCGGGGGGACCACGTGCGCCGTGTGGGGAGGGGGGAGCAGGCAGGAACAGGGACCCTCCCGGCCCTGGGACCGAGGGACCACGCGCGGCATGAGACGGCCCGGAGCCGCGCGTGCCAGCGGCTGGTGATCGGTCCCCGCGGCCTGAGATGGCTCCGGGCCGCGCACCAGGGGCCCACGCTCCCGGGGCCCGGGGAGGCGAGGAGCCGCCGCCACCCCGGCCCCGAGGGGACCGGGACTGGTGCCGGCCCCGGCCCCGCTCTCCCAGGGGGGTCAGGGTGAGCCCGGGGGAAATGAGAAGCCGCCGCCGCCCCGCCCCACCACCCCGGTCCTGGCCCGGTCGGGGGGGTGGGGGAGTGGCCCGTCGAAAGCAGCCCTCGTCGGGAGCAGACCCCGCTTCCCCCTCCCCCCGGCTTTTTTTAAGGAAAGCAGAATTTTACAAACAGGTGAGTGGGTTCTTCTTACACTCTTTTCCCTCCCCCAACAGCCCAAGGACACCCTCAAGCCCCGAAGCGCCTCTCTGACCACCCCCAGCCCCTCTCAAACTGCCACAGGGTGTTAAAATGGTGTCAGAGTTAATGCGGACACGGCTGTGTGTGATTGAGTGTTGTGCATACGTGAGGAGTGTTGTGGTGACATGACCCAGCCATGGCCATGCTTTTTGTCCATGACCAACCCTTGTGTGGCTGGAGAGAGTAAATCAACAGGAAATAGGATCACTCTGCATCTGCTGCTTTAGATTCAGCTCTAAGGTTTTCTTTAAAAGCAAGATGAGTTGCATAAGGAGGAAGTTTACTTTCTACTTACACTGGCTTTCCCTCTGGACTTTCTGACTTTATGTAAGAGATTGTTTTGCCTCCACTCCAGCATGATTCAAGAGTGGCATTCTCGTGTTGAACAGTCAGAATGTTAGGAAGCTGTAAGAGAAAGGCTCCCTGCCTTCTGAGGAAATAGATACCAGATGCTGCAACCATAATGATCAAATGTATGGGATGTAGTAGGCCCTTGCTGACACCAGGAGCAGAAATAGTCTCAGTTGTTCAGGAACAGTGAAATCAAAGAGCTCCTCACCCTGCTCCCTGTACAGAGCAACAGAAAGCATAAAAAATAGGTGGGCAAGAAGCCAAGAGACATTTCTGAGCAAGGAGAGAATGCAGAGAAATAGCTCGTTGTGTCTCCAAATAGAAAGGATTTGTGTGTGCTTTCCTGTTCATTTGGGAACATGAGCAGTGGTGTAGGGAGGAGTGAGCTGGAGTCTGAGACACATTTACCTTCTACATGTGCCTGTGAGACACATGGATCTTCTTTGATCCATAGTCCTTACCCAGCTGGAGCTCCAGCATCTACCTGGAACTGGTCCTGGAAATGCATTCCATAGGAACAGGAGGAGCAAGTGCAGAATTAGGTCATGACAGCTACATGGTGTTTTACTACAGATCCTCGATGAATCATCTAGAAACAGGGATTTCTGAACTTTCCCAGTGTGCTCCAGGGCTGAGTTTCTTGGTTTAATGGATGTGTGTGCAGGCTGCACTGGGGTGGAGGATCAGCAGGCCAAGAGCTGGGGTGTTCCAGGTAAGAGAAAGACAGAGGATGAGAGGGAGATGATGGTTGCTGAAGTGTGGATGAGAAGGGAGAAGGGGGGCAGGTGGAACACCACAGCCAGAATGGGTGGTGTCTGTGGGGAGATGCACCTTCCCACGTTCTCCATCCAAAGCTTTTTGAGGCTCATGTAGTCTGAGGCATTTTCCCCCCTAAAATGTAGTCCAGACAACTTCTCTTCTGTATCCATCATATAAAAAGGGAGATACTCCTTCACCTGATTTCTAGGAAACTGGCATTTTGTCATCCTGAAGTTTGTGTCTTCTCTGTTCAGTCTGTGCTGCTTGACAGAGTGTGAATAGCCCTACAGAGACATTAACAAAAAAAGTAAAGTAGAAAACTTCTCGCCACATTACCAGTATTTTCAGATCTTCAGACTGGTTAATGCAGGGCAGCTGCTGGTTTATTTGCTTGCCTTAGTCCTCTGGGATCCCTGTGTCCTGCAGGAAACCTGAACATCCAAAACAGATGGATGGGATGAGAGAAATCATCATTGGAATTATTCAGCCTGAGCCTCAAGTGCCAAGAGCAATGGGCTGCTTGGAAAATACAGTCTTCCTGCTAAGAATGAGAAAATACCTGGGGTTTTTTTCATTCCCCACTTTGTATTCTGTAATGTGGGCTATTCCCTGCCTGGAGCAGAGCTGGAGATGACAAAACATTTTCCCGTTTTGTCCTCTCAGACTCCAGCCTGAGGTTTGAGGGAAAACCCATTGCCCATGTGGAGAAACCTGTATGCCTTCATCCCAGAGGCATTACCACACATCTGCCTGTCCAACCAATTCTCATCTTTCCAAATAGTGCAGTGTGGCCACAGGGACACAGGAAAAGTACCTTCCTGGTGGGATGATGGCGTGCTGACCACAGGGTGTGTGCACAAGTGGTTGCAGAGGCACAGCGTTGGCAGCGGAGTCTTTGCTTCTTGTGTTGAGTTGCCCAGGTACTTCCACCCCTGCAGCCATCAGGTACTTGGACTGGTATTAGACCATCTCAGTCTAGAAAATAACTACTCAGATGGTTTTTTTTTTTCCTTGTGGACACTTCTTACCTTCCTGCCTCTGTTTCCTTTATATTACTGAAAGCATTTCTTTTGCATGTGATTTGTATCTCCCATACAAATGATTGCACAGGAACTGCTACCAAATTTCAGCAGAGTATCACATCAAAGAGGAAGAAATTCGATAGATTTAAATTGTAAACTTCACTCAAAACATGATTTGACAACAAAATGTCTTTCCTGATGGCCTTATTTGCATTTTCACAGGCTTCTTGTTGCTGGGGCTGTGGAGGGGGGCAGCTGAGAGGCACCTGGGTGGGTGGGTCAGTGTTTGTCCACCGTAACATGGGAAATGCTGGGACCTCTCAGGGCATGTGTGTTTTTTGAACAAGATTTCCTGGTTAGTTCAGGAAGAACTGTGTAGGCTCAGAGAAGCACTAGAAAAGGCCAAAATAAAGCAAGGCATAAAACTTCTTTGGTATGTGGGAGAAAGTGAAGAAGCTGATACATGTGTTGGTTTCCCCTGTTTCACTCCTCTGCCATCCCTGTCCAGAAAAGAGCCATTTATGACCAAATATGATGACAAATGCCTTTTTTCTGCCTGCTAGTGTTTCAGGCAAGCTACAAAAACACCAAAACCCAGCTCAGACATCTATTTATATCCTCCAAAGTCTAGCATTTTCCTTGTGCTGCACATCCACAAGGCTGCATCCACCTGCCTCATCTGGTCCAAGATGTGTAACAAGACCAGAGAGGCACAAAGAACCTCAACATTAATGTACAAAATGGCCTCACACACCTCTGCAAACTCTTTGGAGGCATGTCCTGGGCTAAACTGGGTTCCCTGTCCTCCCTGGCTCTGTGCTTGCAAACCATGCCCCGGGTTCCCTGACCCACAGTCTTCATTGAGAAAAAAAAATTAAATTCTAATAATATAAATAGATAAAATCCCTGCAGCATTGATCTAACTTGCCAGACTCAGCAGCCCATAATGATAGGGGTTTGCTGAAGGGCTGTGCATGTCAGCAGGGCTCTCTGTCATACAGCCTCATCCCAAGCCAAGGTTCCGTTGGAAATATCCAGCTCCAGCTGGTCCACACCGGACGACCCACAGTGGTGATGGAGTCAGACGCGCTTGGAGAGTGGTGTTGCTGAGCTCTGGAATTTAACTGAAGCTTCTGAGCCTCACCCTGCCCTCCCACAGCTTTCTGGCAGGGCTTGTGTCCCAGCAGGAATGTGGTCAGCCGAGGGAGCGAGGCCATGGAGGAAAGGAAGACGCCTGGGATTGGGATAATCCACAGTTTTCCTGGTCCCACCAACCATGCTCAGCTGGGGAGTTACAGAGAAGGGCACAGGGAAGCCACAGAAAAGCATCAGGATGCACCTGCCAGCGGGGCAAGGCCATGTCTGCCAACGGTCCCACCTCGAAACCCAGCCAAGAAGTCATTACTGAAATAACTGGTTTGTAAATGACTGTCTTGATGAATTTTTGCATTGTTTTCTTCCTCTGAAACTGAAATTTTTGTGTAATTTTTCTCTAGGGAAAACCTTTGCAAAGGAAAAAAGAAATTTTAGATAACTCTCATGTAAGACTGAAAAGGTGGAGTTCAACTTACTAATTCTTCATGTTTGTATGTTTTATTTTCTGTGTGATCAGTCAGTAACAGCAGCTAAATTTTATTTTTCTCATGGTCATATGTATTTTAATCCTCTCCTTTTCACCTAGGCAGGTTTTGCAAAGGAAGGACTGGAGCACCTGGAGCCTCTTTTCCTCTTCAGCTGATCTGGCACATCATACACCGCTCAGGATACAACTTTGAGGTAAAAATAATAATATATTGACACATAAAACACATCAAACCATATAATGCCTGTATTTATTGTGTCTCTTTGTTACTCTGAATTGGAAAAAGCAAAACAATTTGGTTTCTCTGAAACAGGTGATTCCAGCAGAGAAGAGCATGAGCTAAAAGTGGAACAGGATGCACAGTATCTCCGCAATTTGACTTTCAAGATTTTAATTAGGCTGATGAAAAATCCCTTTTATATAATGTGTGTTCCCCTGAGCAACACTAACGGTGCAGGTTGAAATTTTGCAGAGGGATGGAGAGTTTGGGCAATATCACAGCATGGAGGTGACGACTGGGAACACAAACAAGGTCAGGAAGAGCTATGGTTAAAACCAAAGTTAACTCTAAGTTAAAAAAATCTGTGAAATAACTAGCCAGAAGGCTGAAAGGACAGTTGAAAGTTATCTCTTCAGTTACAACCTCATACCAAGTGGAATGGCTTTAATCAGAGCAATATCCTGTGCTGTTGCCTCTGGGAGCAGAGATTGACAAAGCATAACAGAACCCGGCAGATCAGCTGTGCTTCACATGGAGGATTTTGAGAGGAAAACCCCCCTGAGTTAAGCTCTTCCAAACCACCTCTGGCTGTAGAGGGTGTGCTGAGTTCCTCTTTGTTTAACCTCTCCAGCCCCAGTATTTTGAACAGTTCACAAGGAGTACTGTGTGGAAATCTGACTTTTTGAGTTTTATCTTCTCCCCACTAATATGTTCTAAGTGATGTAACATCATCATGGTCTAGAGGAAATGAAAGAGCTATTTCCATCCATCCAGTTTTGTGTGTTGCCACTGGGGTACAACTGGTGTGTAGGCCCCTTATGGGTTCACACAAGGAAGGAAGTCCAGTGTCACTCCATGCTACAACTTGGAAGTTGAGGAATGAAGGAGAAGTGAGTTTTGGGGATTTACACTGCAAAGCAGAGCCCAGGCCAGGAAATAGATCCTGGCTTTTTTTGGGCTCAGGGCGGTTTTATAGCACAAAACTCCACTCTGAACTCCACCTAGTTTCTCCAGAACGCAGAACTCCTCCAGAAATATTTCTGAGAATGGTTTTCTTCATAACCCCTTCTCAGAGCTTAGGCATGACATGCTTTTCCATTGTTCCAGAATTTCACCTTTTATACAATAATCTCTGTGATCAGCTTGAGAATTTCATCTTTCTCTTTTGCCTGAGTCTTTATCCATGTGTTGGTGAGTGGTTTGTGGAGGGCAGCTGAGCAGGTAGCACATCACTTCTAGAGGAAAAACTGGGGGATTTGTTTTCAGTGATCCCTCCCTTAGTGCTTGCAAATGTGTCCTTGGCAACATATTCAGGAAGTGCCTCAAAAGTGGCAGGGGGTGACTGTGACCATTGAGATGCACATTAAGATCCAGCCCTGATCCCAGGTGTGCAGAGGGATGGATGAGCTGGGAATATGCACTGTCCCCTGTGAGCAGCCAGGAGAGGATGGGAAAGTTTTCCTCCAAGGAGAAACATGTGCTTGGGTAGGGAGGAGCCAGTGTGGACCCTCCAGACTGGGACATGTGATAGGAATAGAAAAAATATTTTTCAATAATATGCAATTGCCAGCAACTGGGAGGTACATCGGGTTCCCTTGGCACATAAAACAGAAGACACAAAGGTTCATATCCTCACTTCCAACTGAAAGGAGCCCAACAGCCCAGTGGAGCATCTCAGCAGGGGGGTCCCACAGCTGTGGGTTTGTTGGCTTTTGGGGGGCAGCTACCCCAGCCCACATTCCAAGTGACACAAGTGCACCTGCAGGTCTGTTCCTGAAGAATGTCAAAACCTTGTATTATTTTAATGAGATAAAATCCCCATCCTCCAGCTCTGCTCCTAATCCCGGAGCTATTTCCCTGGAGGCACTCCCTGAGTTTGCTCTCTTTTCCTTGCCATTCAGCACAGTTCTGGTTTAGATTTATGACTGCCATCGACTAATTAGCATGTCGATTTAATTGTAGGTAATATTTTCCCTTTCCTTTCTAGTCCATCTAGTCCAAATGTTGGCTCACGCTGTTTTGCAAAGACCTTTTTTTTCTTGGCCCTCTCTCCTTCTCTACAAAACCAGCCATCCGAATTTTTTAGCATCCTGTTTCTTTTCCTGATTTCCAGGGTCATCATGATGTTTATCTTGAATTTAGGTTAATCTAACACTGAAGAAAAGTAAATATTTAGTAAACTGCTAAAGAATAATTTGATATTCCATATTTCTCCCTCTGTTTCTCTTTATGAAGCACAAATTTATTAATTTTCAAAGTGTTTAGTTAAATAAGACTGTAAATATTTAAAGATGAGTGTTCTTCACAACCTTACCTTGCAGGCTTAAAGAAAAATTTGTTTCTTTTGCTATTTCATGAAGCTAAACAAAAGCTTCAAAGCGTTTATTGTATTGGATTTTTTTTAAAAAAAATAGCTGCTGAAATACTGGATGAATGAAAGTCAAAATTTTTCATGCTTTGTGCTCAAAAGAGAAATTATTTTCCTGCTGTTGTCCTTTTTCTGCTTGAAATGAATCTTTAAATATGACAAAGGTATCTGTTTGGTGAGTTGAAGCCCAAACACTGTTGGGCAGATACTGCACAGGTACTGGACTTTGCTTTACTGCACATTCAGTCCTGTACTGTGGAGTACATAAAATAAGGGAAATTAAAACCTTTTTGTCAGCTGTACAAGCCAGAATCTCAATCCAGATGGGACCTCTTGAGGAAGTGTAGAGCCCTCCTTGAGTGCTTCTGTCCAAAACTGTGAACCTGCAGTTTTTAGCAAACTTCTGGATGCTTTGGAGAGATTCCCTGGATGAAGGCCAGAGAACCCAAGGAAAGCAAGACAAAATGGGTGTAAAGGGCAGAGGAAGACATGGGAGGTCAATCCAATGTGGCAGAGTGTGCTGCAGACACCAACCTCATGAATGGTGCAGAAGCGTAGGAAATGCCTTGGCTGTCTGGGAGAGAAAGCTGACACACAGAAGAAAAATTTGGAAAATATTCCTCCTTCTTCTTGGCTTAGAAAGTGCTGCCAGCATCTCTTCCAGTGCAGCTCAGCACATTCCCCTTGTCCTGATCATTTCAGTCCCAGATCTTTGCTGTGGCTGGAGCCTTGTCCATCTGGGAGCAGAAGGCACTTCAGGTAGGGGTGCAGAGGACCATGGCAAAGAAGGGTGTGGAGGAACCCCCTGGCTGTGGTGGGAAAGGCCACTGGACACACACTGCAGTGGGGGAAGTAGGAATTCACAGAGAGGATAGTTCAGCACTGCTGACCACACAAGGCTCTCAGCAACCCAACCTGACTTTGAGGGTGTTCAGAAATGTCCCACGGGGCCACCAAGGTCTCCTTTTCATAAAGGATGTCCCACCAGCCTTGGTGTTTCCATTGATGCCACTGTGTGCCTCAGTGGTCGAGGAGAATGGACTCGGTCACCACTCCAGATTATTTCCAAGGAAAGCCACTGCACACATGTGATTTATTGAGCTTCCATTCCTCAAGAGGAGTTTTTGAAGCACCTGTTCAAACAGGATAATCAGGATGGAAGCTGGGATACCTGGAGCAGATGAAGGCTAAAGAAAACGTGTTCCTACCATGCTGCAAAGGCAGTTGGATTTTTACAGAATATGAAGCTGCTGGCTTGAACTTTTACGAGCTCATTAGAAGCACAGGACGAGTTCAGACTCTGAGCACAACTCAGCCAGTAAAACTGCCCCTGAGACTGAAGCACAGTAAATATTCCTGCAGCAAAATGTATCATTGAGTTTGCTGTTCCTGGTGCTCCATTTTTAAACATTTCTTTAATAGAAACACTTTGTTTCCTGAAAGTTTTATTCCAGCTTAAGTGCAGTTCTTTGTCTGCTATGTCATGGTTTAGGCATTAACATCAATGGCTTTTAAGATGGATCAAATAAAATTAAAAGTATGTTTGTGGTGCAGCAAATGCTTTCAGGAGAAGGAAGATTTTATAGGGCACTATAATAAGTAACACAGATGGATATTTAAATTTATAAAACACAGATATCGAAAGGGAATGGGAATACCTGTAAAATCTGAATTTAACAGCTCATAAATATATTCACAGCTAAGGTGTGTTAGGGTGTGGGGTGGCCTCAGATGGGTTCCATGGCCCCAGGGCTCCATTTAGGATCCAGGATCCCACGTATGCCAGTTGGTTGAGATCCAAAAATTCATGTGTTTCTGAGGAAATGGTTGGAGAAGAAAACAGGATTCTGAAGCCCAGGTGGAGTGGGGTACAGTGGCTCTGTCAAACCCCTTCCCTTGGCATTGCTGCCCGATTTCCTGAGTTGTCTCTCAAAGCAGCCCCTTGGCAGATTCCTTCTGCTGGGTTGGTTGTTGTCTAGTGGATTGCATGGTGTGCTTGGGATGTTGTGGATGAAGGGTCCTAAGAAGGTCTAGCTCACTTAAAGAGGGGAGGATTTTGTCAAAAAACCCCCATATCTGGAGAACTCTGATCACCAAAGAAAAATGGGAAAATGAATAAGTCTACACCCACTTTTAAAGTTTTTTGAACCAAGAATTTTTCCAATGGATGTGGAGGATCCTGAATCTGTACCTGTTATTCTGCTTCTCTAAGCTGTATTTTATGAACTTTATTCTGTAGATTTAGCACTAAGTTGTGTTTTATGGAGGACAAGCTTGTGGATTCTGGAGGAAAGAAGCAATCCTCTAGTCTGGAAAGGTCTCTTGGAGAGTTTAAAGGAATGAGGTATTTCTTCCTGGCCACAGGCAATGGATTGAGAAGCTGTGGGTTTAATTTCCAATAGGAAACTCCAGTGCCTCTCTCTGATGGCAGCAAATCATGGGTTTTTAAGAATAGGTTAGATCAGCATCTGTCAAATTATTTGGGTCAAATTGATCATGACCTGGGGCAGTGTGAGGGACCACATCGAGACTTCTTGAAGCTGAGCATCCTTTAGGAAACAAGCCCCGTTCCCTTTCGGTGTGTGTCTGGCTCCTCACTTCCAACCAGGGTACATCTTGCCAGATCCTTGCTCTCCTCCAAGCACAAAAATTTGGCAGATTGTCTCTATTTTAGGTTGTGTGCTGAGTTTTGTGTTTCATCTGTGCTTGCCCCTCATCAGAAACCATTTTATTCTTTCTATTATTATTTTTATTATGACAGGAAGCTTCCCTATGATTATGGCTGCAATAGAATAACCCCTCCTGGCTTCTAAATTATATTCCCAGTTTTTTAATTCAAAGTGTACTGTGACTTTTTAAAATGTTTGAACCAAGTAATGGGAGTTCTTCATGAATGTGGTTGTGCCCAGAAGAAGAGGATGCATTTCTTTCCCAGGAAAAGCCTGTATGTTTGCAGCCTGTAAGAGGCTGGAGTGGGAAGTTATCACCAGTTCATGGATCATCATCTCTGCTGGCATTAATTCTGTTATTCAGCAATGAAGTGATTTGTACTGCTGGCAGTTTTGGTAGTTTGAGGGATGCTTCCAAAAGAACAGAAGAGTTCACCATCCATTGGTGTTTCCTAAATCTGTCTCAGGAATTCCACCAAACCTTTGTGTTCCAGTGGAAGGTGTCCCTGCCTATGACAGGGTGTCAGAACTAGATAATCTTTAAGGTCCCTCGCAGCCCAAACCACTCTGATCCTATGATTCTGTGAAGAGCTGTCTTTCAGCCTCCTCTTGAGGCCTCCAAACCAAGCACATATTGATGCACATTGTGTTTTTTTGTTTACAGTCAAACAAACTGCTGCTTCTGCTGGATGCATTTCTATGTTAAATGCTAAAAAATGGGTCCTTCCTCTTACAGTCACTTCAAGAGGACATATGAGTGCTCCTCCTGTGAGTGGTGTTCACCCATGAATGTGAGAACCTGCTCAGTTCACCTCGTTTCCATCCTTGCCACAGAACATGGGATACAAGCAAATTCATGCTAAGGTGATAAATACAGAATATAGAATTATAAAAAAAATCCCTAATCAAAAAGCACGTTGTGTTTTGACATGGGTTAAAAATTCCCTTCTCCCTTTATCCTGGAGCAAAGGAGGCTCAGGGGGCTCCTGGAATTCTCTGCAATCCCTGCCAGGAGGGGGGAGCCGGGGGGGGTCGGGCTCTGCTCCCAGGGAACAAGGGCCAGGAGGAGAGGGAACGGCCTCAGGCTGGGCCAGGGCAGGGGCAGGGGGCACAGGAGGAGGAATTGGGGCCTGGCCAGGGGGGTCAGGCCTTGGCAGGGGCTGCCCAGGGAGGGGGGCAGTGCCCAGCCCTGGAGGTGCCCAAGGAAGGACTGGCCGTGGCACTCAGTGCTCTGGGCTGGGGGACAAGGTGGGGATGGGGCACAGGGGGGACTCCCTGGGATGGGGGGCATTTTCCAACCAAACTGATCCTGTGATTCCCTCCCCCTTAGGTTAGCCATAAGGAGTCTGTGAGGACAGAAGGGGCAGAGAACTTCAGAACCCCCAGCCTGGGCTCAGCATCTGTGTTGAGGGAATTAGCGAATACTTGGATGCTCTGTAAAACATGAATTTTATAGATCTGAGCCCCTTCAGCCTAGCAGAAAACTCATTTCTTAAGGGGACATTTACCTGAGAGAAAATTGTCATCCCTGCCCTTTATTCCTCATCTTTTCCCCATCTTTCCCCACTATGATCACCAGACTGAAAAGTTTTATTCATTAAACTACATGATGCTCAGAGACCCTGGGAAGTTCTAACACGGTGTGTGAATTTGGGGAAGGTGGTACATTAATTAATCCTAGTGATCAATGGGAATGGAAAACCCATTCAGTGTGGCTTTAGGGAGAACTTGCTCATGGGCCAGCTGTGGGAAAAATGAGTAGGAGAAATTCCCTCTCAAGCTGGCAGCATTCAGCCCTCAGCAGACAGGCTGAACTCAAACTCATCCTAGAAAGCCTGGGTTTTAGCCTGCATGCATTCTTTTAAGGAGAAAAAAAAAATTAACAAGGAAAGGGAGTGGAGGAAGGCCAGAAAAAAAAAAAAAAGCAAGTAGCTTGGAGCTTGAGGCTGTGGACGAATGGAGGGAAAAATGAGACGGAAAAATATTACTTTGAAGAAGTACAGATGGAAGCACTGACATGAGTGTGCTTTGGTTTTGACAGGGTTGTAATTTGAGTGAAGAGATGTGGAAGGCAGCACAGCACCTTCCTGTGACTGCTGCTTCTTATTGTAAAGCTGACTTCCCTCCAAAACAGAACAGTGCCAGAACTGAGGTTTTCTGGCCATATTTAATTTCTTTTTTTTGGCTATTTGTACTATACTTAATTTTCCTTTCTTCCCTTCGAGAGGGAAGCAATGAGGGAAGGATGTGAAATACAACACAGCTCTTAGCTAAATTGGTGTTCCCATCATGGATTTTAATGATTCACGCAGAAGTAATTAATTTTGTACAATTAACCCATTTACTTAATTATTCTGAGCAAAATTAGAGCATGATCTTGCTGTCTGCTCACTGAAACAATTTACAGATTCTCATCTATGTGCTCAGATGAGAACTCTCAGCCATCTCTACCAGCCAGATTTTGGCTGGCACATCCTGAGCACCTGAGTCAGCAGCATTTTCAGGGCTGATGAGATAAAAAGGGACAAGAACTCACTGAAATGGATTTGATCTTTGTGTGGTGTTGTATATTTACCCCAATCACACCCTGAGGATGGGTGGTAGCCTCCAGGGGTGTTTCTCTTGAGTGCTCAGGGGGATCCATCATGGATCTGATACAGTCCTGCTTCTTAGTGTACTCCATGTCATGCCCTGGGCTCAACTTTTAGCTAGTGGGGGGAACTGCTCTGTAGTGGCACAGGTGGCCTCAAATCCAAAGATACTGCTGGATAGTTTAGGAGGGAAGGTGTTAAGCCATGTCAAGAAGGGTTTTAATTTTGCTTTTCTGCATGTGGCACTGCAGTGCATCTCCTCAGTGCTGGGAATCAGCTTTTAGTGGGGTAAAAGCCACCCTCCTTTTGTGTCAGTGTGCAGGAAACCTCTGCTTAACACCCCCTGCTCTTCCCAGCAGCACTTCTTACCATAATCATGAAACTTGGCAGTGGCTCTCAAAGGAACTGAAAGAAAGATCTGCTCTGTTGCTCCTCACTGGAGACTTGCTTTCATCTCTGGGGAGGCCTCCTACAAAATAGGCAGTGGTTAAAATAAACAATAAGCTCTGGTGTCTTCTCAGTGTTTTATTACATTAATTGCACTAAAGAATCTTGATTCTGTGATGAAGTAAAGTGATACTTCACATGCCCTCAAGCAGTGGCTGCAGCACCTCATCCACTTGCACATCCAAGTGTCCAAGATGGTTAAAATTCAGTCCTTCTCTTCCTTGAGCTCCTTCAAAAAGGCATTATTATTCATCAAATACAGACTAGAAAGGATAAAACTTCCTCCTTCCCCTCAAGCTGTTCCTCTTCTTTTTCTTTTGGAAGAGGGTGAGCTGTGTGCTTGGTCAAGGAGCCTCAAAGCCATGAAGTTCCATGTGCTGAGATTGCTTTGAGGGCAGTTCACTGAAATGAACCATTTTTATGGCACTGCTGATTGATAAATGATGTTTGGATTACTGAGATAATGAGAATGCTGAGCCCTTGTCATTGTTGACCGGGCCAAGAAAGTAGATGAAAATATTCCCACAGCCTTGGTCTTAAAAAGGACTTGCTCCTCCAGCAGTTTTTTGATCAGAGAAGAGAGGCGGTGGGTCCTGGGCAACCCAGCTCTTATTTTTAATTTTAGGATGTGTGATAATTGCAGAACTGAGCAAATTAGACATTTCTTAAAGATCTATATCTGGAGTTATTAAGATAGTCAATGTTGCTGGAAATCAATCTCAGCTTGGTGCACAGTGGTGTAGAAGAGGGGAATTTGGTATTTGCCTCAGAAATCCTCAGGATGACTAATCCCCCACTGGTAACAGGCAAGTGGCATGAATGGAATTAACTCTGGATTTTGAATGGACTATTCAACGATGAGGAAACACCAACATCTGCTTATGAGCACATGCCCCGAGGCCTTTGTGTCGAGAGGGGCAAGATTTCACAGGTTCGGGACGAGATAATGGTTGGAAAGAATTAATTTAGGCTAAATTTAGCCATCTGAAAGGAAGTCTTGTCTTGTGGCTCCTACCACACATCTGTCTGGGCGTGGGATGACTCACCCTCTGAGCACATCCAGCTCTTACCTATGGAGCAGAGATGGAGCCTGGATGACCAAACTGTTTAGCCTTTGCATTGGTAGGGTTGGGTGAGGTGAATCCCTCCCAGTGCTTTTACTGGTGCATTTCTCCTGTATTTGGGGATCTCTGGGGGCACACTGAGCACTGCAGGCTCTTCTGCTCCTGAGGAGCTGCTCAGTGCTTTGGAAAGCCCCTCTCAGAGCTGTGATTACAGGGCTCCACTTTTCTTACAGTTTAAGGCAGTCTGGAACAACTAAGCTTGGCTCACTGGAACAAAAATGTCTGTTTCCCCCCTGGGCTTGAGCTCCACATCTTTCTGCACTCAGAAATCCATCTCACTGCCTCTGGGCTCCTCCTGGAGAGAAGCTCAGTGCTCTTAATTCCAGGCTGGTGGAAAGGCTGCGCTGCTTTTTGGCTCTTTTGCCAGAGGACACAAAGGAAACCGGCTGGTCTGGGATGGTTCTGTTTGGAACTGAGGGAAGAAAGGAGAAAGGAAGAGTAGGAAAAGTACACACCAAATATCCCCCATCTAGGGAGACGCCGGGAATGCATCTGGGAAACAGGGATACACACTTTTCTCATTTTCCATGTGGGCTGAAGGACTGGAGTCAGGCAGGATAAAGCTCAACGTAGCACTGCTGGAGCCCTTCCTCTTTTGTGGCTGAAGTGTGACTTTGTGGTGGGTTGAATTAACTGTCTCTGCTCCTTACCATTTAAATTGCTGTTCAATTAACTGTCTCAGAAGGAAATGCTGCTTGAGGCAGACAGCAACCCCAGGTTGTGGCGTGTACAATGGCTTCTAGTTTATCTTAAACCAATTAATTATTTATTATTAATTAATTGCTAATTAATAATTTCCTACTGCTCTGACCCTTTTCCGTGCTGGCTGTGTCCCTCCACCAATTTGGGGTGATGTTAAACTTTGTAAGGTTCTAACAGCCCATATTTATATATGAATTTTATTTTTTATTGGGTTTGAACAGGTTCTCCTGTGTTCTTAGACCACAGTTCTTCTGAACCTCTCCAAGCAAAGGAGTTCGTTTCTGCAGCCCTGATCTAGATCATACTGAGGCAGCTTGTTGAAGCTACTTGGAATTAAAAGAAATCGTCAAAAAATTAAATATTTTTGTCCTTTTTCTTTTGTGTGCTTTTCAAAAGCAGGTTTGGATGTGTTGTATTCCTCTGCCTTGGTTGCTACAGAACACAAAATTAAAATCTATTTCTGGATCTACCTAGATCAGCTTGTTATATACCAATTTGGATTGATCCATAATTACATTTAAATACTTGCTTCGAAATGAACCCAAAGCCACAGAAAAAGCAAACTACACAACTTCACTTTGGGGGAGGGTGGAATCCTCCAAGCCCAGTGAAACAGAAACTTGAAGTGAATCAGCTTGAAATAGTAAAGTGCCATTTCAGCTCCCAAATTTCCTCTTTTTTTTGTATGTTATTAAGGTACTTAATCTGATGAGCATTAAAAAATAGTTTCCTCCTTCTGGGTGCTGCATATTTTGATGGACTTTTGTTTTTTTCTCTCTGAATTCTTATTTGTAAACGTTAGGGTTTTCACGGAACCCTAAAACGGCAAATCATAGCTTGACCTCAGAGTTTTCTAGGAGAGGAAGTTGATTTATTTATCTGAAGTTATTATCAGAATACCAGGAAATATTTAAAGTGGAATTGTGGATTTCTTTTTAATACTTTTCCAGGTTTGCAAAATAATTGGAAATTTCACATGTTGCTTATGCCTGTTTCAACATCTACCTTGCTCCTCCATCCTCCTTCACTTTACTCCTTAATTTATTTGGCAAAATCACCTTCAGAAAACAGAAAATACCGGCAGTATGGTGGGAAAAGGTGGTTTAATTAAGTATAAAAATCCCCTTTCATTTTATAACAGGCCAATCCTAAAGCTATTAAATGTAGTGGATAATTTCTAGAAGGATTTGATCTTTTTTTCATCTCCCTGGTCAGAGTCAGTCATTGATATTCCCAGATGACCCAAAAGCACAATTAGTACAACACATAATTCTCCTCCTTGCTGTATATTTTACTAGCACTCTGAAGCTGAATGCAGCACCTCAAATAATTTGTCCCTAATTTTATAATGACTTGTTTGCAGAGCAAATGACCAGGCTGCAAATTTGGGTTTTGACTTTGGGTTTTGGCATCACTTGACTCTGCTGGGTGGAAGTTGTGCTTGCAGAGGTAAAATGCAAAATTATCCACAGTAAAAAATATTTTTTGACCTCAGTTACACTGATTGTTGGTCGGGTTTCCATTCATACAGCTTGTTAAATAAATACAGGTGAGAAAATTAACCTGCTCTGAGTTAAACAAGGGAACAGGTTGCAGTTCACATTGGTTTGTCTTTCCCGTGACAGATTTGAGGTAATAAAAAAGTAAAGAGACTTTGACTGGGTTGCAGGGTTGTTGCATTGTGGTTTTTATTAAAATAAGAGATGAACACTGAAGCAAACCTCTCTATTTCACTTTTCTGAAGGCAGGTATGTCTTAATCCTCAGAGAAAGTTCAGTGCCTGTGAGTCAGACACAGGGACAGGTGCAGTAGGAATGTTTCATACAACTTGCTAATCAAGTGTCTCATTAAGAAAAAAAGTTCTTTTTTCTTTTTTTCCCCCTGTTTCCTTGGGGTTTTCTTTAGACTTCTTGGGGCTTTTGGATATTTTCCTTAATGTAAGAGTTCTGGGTTGTGTTTTAAAAGGTTTATATCTTCTGAGAGAAGTTGGAAAGAAACCACATCCTGGTTTCTCTTCCTTTTTATCAGTTAAAAATACAAGTCGGGCTGTTACCAGCTGCTTTCTGGACTCTGCAGAGCTGTTCAACACAAATTTCCTATTGCATGTCATGCAGCTTCCTCCTCTCTGGTTGTGGTTGTCCTTCAGCACTGGGCAGTTGTGGAATCAAACCCTTTTATATGGCATATAAATATGGAACATAGGGGTATCTTCAGACGTGGGATGTTCGCTTTCTAATTTTGGAGGGAAAACTAGAAAGTCTTTCAGGGCTCCTGTCAGAGACAGGAGGAAGGAATCCATGATGCATCTCACCCAAAGAAATCCACCCTGGAGAAGGGAGGCATGATGTTAAACTTCCCACACCCAAAATAATTCAGGAAAAGATGTCATTTCTGAGGGAGTCATGGCTAAAGCAGCCAGAGATTCGGTATAAACCTGCCCAGTTACCTGCCCTTGGGAAAGGGAGCCACTGGGAATCCCAGTGACCAGTCTGCGGTTTTGGGAGAGCTGTCATGGCAATGACTGGGAGGCTGGGAACCATCCTGCTTTCCAGTCTGACCAGTTAGGGTGTCCAGTTCTCAGAAAGGAGCTAGAACTGGGCAAGTTAGAGTGTCCAATCCTCAGAAGGCAGGTAGAACTGGACCAGTCAGGGAGCCCATTTCTCAGAAGAAATGAAGCCCAATTCTCAGAAAGTGTTGGTGGTTGAAAACAATTGTGAAGTCTCATTCCCATCTCTGGCTTTCCAAGGCCAGGCGTTTTGGAGCACCTGCAATTTTGCTGCAGGAAGCTCTGTACGAGTTTGGCCAATGAAGGCTTGTGACAAGTCAGTGTGTGTGTAGATGTGAGTGATGTTTCAACTCCCACGAGCCTTTTCTGTGCTTTCCCCACCCAAAGGACCGCATGGTTTTGATGCCTCGCCAGGCTGAGCCACACTTCCCACATCCAGGGAAGAGCACTCAGGTGTGGGATCATCTGACCTCTCCCCATTTGCATTTGCAGTGTGAAAGAAGCCATTGCCTGCACTTTGAGTCACTGTTTAAATCCAGCCCAAGTTGAGCAATGCAGGACCAAGGAGGCGCAGTTGGACAGCCTGATAATCCTGTTGGGATTAACCTGTGGATGGTGGATGAGTGTCTCAGAAGTACTGGAGTTTTTCCTTCAGCACACACCACACATAGAGCATGTAAATAAAATCACATAATTAGACAGGTCTGCAGGGGTTCATTGCTCTGGCTGCTCATCTGTTCCAGCTCTTGGGAAATGGGGTTGTGCTCCCTGATATTTATTGTGCTTTATTTCACATCGGTTGTTGGTTCATATAAGGAGCTTGAAGCCAAACTGATGCAGAATCCCAAAGATTTTTCATAAGTTTAATAACTTCCTTCCCCAGCCGTTGTAGTGTCAGCCACAGGGAGTTGCAGTTGGCTAAAATCCACATTTGCCTGTAAATTTTTGAGCCATTAATGTGCTTAACTTGTCGATCTGTGTGTGTGTTTGTGTTCTCTCCGTGCTCAGATGGGCAGTTAAAATCCTGTATGATAGAAATGATAGTGAGCAAATTACCATAAAAACTCACACTGAGTTCACATATCATGGAATCTCAGACTGGTTTGGGTTGGAAGAGACCTTAAAGCCCATCCAGTGCCACCCCCTGCCCTGGGCAGGGACACCTCCCACTGTCCCAGGCGGCTCCAGCCTGGCCTTGGGCACTTCCAGGGATGGGGCAGCCACAGCTTCTCTGGGCACCCTGTGCCAGGGCCTGCCCACCCTCACAGCCAACAATTCCTTCCCAATATCTCGTATAACCCTGTCCTCTTCAGCTCTTTGAGCCCCTTTAGGCCCTGGAAGGGGCTCTATGGTCTCCCTGGATCCTTCTCTTATCCAAGCTGAATGCCTCCAGCTCTCCCAGCCTGCCTCCAGAGCAGAGGGGCTCCAGTCCTTTGATAATTTATCTAGATAATTTGGAAAAGTTCTCAGTCTGTTCTTCAGGCTGAGTTTCAGTACAAAGGCAGTAACCCAGTCAAATGCTACCTTTGCAGGCTTTTTCGTATTTATTAATCATCGACCTTACACCTCTCATTTTCACTCGCGTGTTAGCAGCATGATAACTCACAATTTGCTTGAGGAAAGCAACTTTCATGTCAGTGAAGAGAGGTCCTGGAAGGACAGGATGTCAGGGGTGTGCCCAGGTGCAAACCATGAGGTCTGAGCTGTGGAGGTGAGGTGGATGTGGAGGCCATTGTGATGTCTCATCCCTCATCTTGGTCTCCATTTGAAAGGAGACTAATTCAAAAGTCTTATTTGGAATTGAAAATTAGACCAATATTGGACATTTTTTCCCTGGATCTACATGGTGTAAGTTTTTTCAGAGTTCAGTCTCAGTGAACAAAGACTCTTCTTGGAAAGGGACTTTTTTCTTATTGGAAAAAATTTGCATGAACTGCAACAATCCCCCCAAATTATCCTCCACTTGCTAACAGCAGTTTTCCCCTTTTCTTGCCAACATCAGCTAAGGTGTATCTGCTTCCCCACCACTGCATTTACAGCAAATTTCCTGGAATTTTGGATTAAACTCGAGGATTACAACATTAATACCTTATGTGAGGTTTTGTGGTGACAGTCATGCATGAGAATTTTTCTCTTATGAAAAATGTTTGCAAATTGAATGAAAAAAAGGGTGAAATTTCATGTTCCCAGAGAAGCCTTTTCCTGTGGTGCCCATAAAAGGAGAAAAACAAACACTGTTTGGAGTTTCCTGTTCTCAGTGGGAGAGGAAGGGAAGACAGGTCTCTTCTTGATGACTTTTCAGCTGAGCCAGAGCAAAAGGTTTCATGTTGATTGACTTATAGAAAAGCATCACTTCAGCTGCATCAGCCTTTGAGAGATAATTCTCCAAAGCATGGAAAATTTCCAGAGTGCATCTATAACATAGACTGTATGACAGCCTGGGTCAGTGAGCCATAGACTATCTTGCATATTGACTATGCTGAGTTGGAAGGGACCCACAGGGATCACCCAGGCCTAATCCCTGCCCAGGACCCCCCAACAATCCCACCCTGTCCCAGCCCTCCTGGAGCTCTGGCAGCCTCGGGCAGTGCCCAAACCCTGGGGAGCCTGGGCAGTGCCCACTCACCCTCTGGGGGAAGAACCTTTCCCTGAGATCCAACCTGACCCTGCCCAGGGTCCTGCCCTTGCTCACACAGAGCAGAGAGTGGAGCTGCCTTTCCCATGCCCCATGTGAGGAAGTTGCTGGGGCCTGACTTCAGTCTCCTGCAGGCTGGTGGGTGTTGGTGTTGTTCCCAATGCTCAGCCTTCGCTCACTGTCCCACTCTGGTGCTCCCTGCCCAGCAAAGCCTGACAGCCCCTCCTTGCTTCCTCACAGTCCTGACCCCTATACCCCCACGCAGCAGGTTAAAGGGTCAATGAGCTCTTTCCTCTCCTTACTGGGAGTAAGGAAGGCTTGGAAAACCCAGATGGCCCCGTCAAGTGCCTCTGGGTATGCAGGCCTGGAGCAGCACCTTGCATTGCAGATAGAGAACAAGATCCGGACCTCTTGCATCAGCCTCTTGGCTGGCTAAAAAAAACCCTTTCAAGGAAATGCTGGGGTTCCCCTTTTTTCTAGTCACCGCCTGCACACAGCCAGTCTGTCCAGGAACGGTTTACATTTCCCTGAAATCATAAAAATGTTACCTTTAACTCCCATTTGATGAGAGCAGAGGTGACGAACGAAGCTGCCGGTCTTCTAAAATCCTGCTAAAATCTGCATCAGCCTTGGTTTGGGGAAGCTTTCCCTGCCCGTCCCACCATCCCAGCTCCTGGAAATGGTCAGGTACTTCCTGATGCCGGAGAGAATACATGAAGTCTCTATAATGGCACACTACGGTAAATAACACATGAGGAGGGCTGGGAGTATTCAAACCCTGTGAGATGCTCGGTGAGTTCCTTTCAGAGGGCTGGTTGGCTCTTTTCTATGCACATTCACAGTGGAATACATTTATTACTAACTTGCATTAAGAAACAACATTTTCCCAATAAAACCAGTGATGCTTCCTATGAAATGGATTAGGAAAATTTAACTGACACAGCCTTGGTCAAATATTTATGTATTTGTCAAGCACCAGCAAACACACAGGTACAAAAATGGTTGAAATAACTTGCATTTCCCTTCGTTATCTGCTCTGGTGAAGGACAGAGACAGGGGAAATTGTTTATTGCACTTTTACTGCTATGTAGAACTTGCTGTGCAAGTTTGACATTAATGATTGAAATGCAGATATTAGGAAAGAAGAGCCTTTAATATGTTGTGCCTTGCCCCTAGGAACAAACTTAGCCACTGACTTTACTGAATCATGTGAAGGGAGAGATTTGGGCTTTATGAAATACTTCTCTGTATCTTATCAAAAACTCTGAAAAGCAAAATAAGTGCAATCTCCAGGTTCAGAACAGTATGTTCACCAACAACAAAACACTTCCATCCCTTTATAGAAAGGACCTGAGAGGAAGGGCAGGGGGAGGGGTATGATGCAAACCAGGTTCATTTAAGAGCTTGTCCTCTTGAGTAAGTTGAGCTTGATAACATCCCCATCTGGGCTTGATACGATGGCTCATGAGTTTGGTGGAGCTGGAATCCAGTTTCATCAAGTTCTGCTGCTCTGGCCCTTTGGAGCTTATGATCTTGATCAAGGGAGCTTTTCCTAGTAAAGGAAAAAGATGGAAGGGTTTCTGGGCCTCAGTGATACTTCTGAGTGTAGTGTGGGCCCTCTCTTACCAAACGTGTCTGCAGCGGGAGATGGAGCTCAATGAGGGCAAACACCCCTGGAAGCTCACCCTCCTCTCAGAGAAGAGCTGTCGTGTTGTCCCGTCAAAACTTGCTTGTTGGGGTTGTTTTCCTCTGTCCCCCCAAAGCACAGCACCAAGGAGGGCTGACCACCACCACCACCATGTGTGGAGGGAACTGAGCTGAGGTGAAGCAGGGGACACTGCCTCTTTTCCAGCTCCTGTTGGAGCTTGATGCCTCAGACATTCATAAATGCCTCTGCTGCTGGCTGCTGAGGTGGACCACATGAACATACGCACACTTTCTATTCAGACATTGGCTGCAGGAATCCAGAGACTGCAATTTCTCCCCTCTGGTGCTCAAGGATCGACAAGCACGTTATGCAGAAAATCCTGATTCCTCAAGCAGTGACCCAAAAGATTGATTTTTCTACCTAGGGATTTTGCTATTGCAAAGCCGGTGTCCATCACCAAGCCATGAGGGCTACAGGAAATTATCCTTTAAGTTATCCTTGAAATTATCACAGGACTTACTGAGATCAAGGAACTCCTAAGCTGTGAAATGCAGCAGGTCATAAAATCAGAACAAACAAGCGTAGCTGCCCTCAGCCAAAGCAAATGTGCCTCATCTCTTTATGGTGTGTGTATGTAAATTGAGCAGTGCACTCCTGAGCCAGGAGCTGCTGTCCCTCAGCAGCCCTCCCCTGGTTTGGTGATCATTCTGGGTGAGAAATGGCATGGCTGTCCCTGCTCTGCTCACTCCTAACAGGGAGAACGAGTTTCCTATTGGCAATGGAACAGTGAGGCTCCCACCGAGAAGAGATTTCACAGCTATGTAAAAGTACCCACAGACTTCAACAACGATGTTGAATATTGGGCATTTCTGCAGGGGTTATGGGCTGAGGGCTAACCCTGGGGGTCTCATAGGATCGTTAAAGCTGGAAAAGAACATCGAATCCAACCTTTCTCCCAGCATTGCCAAAGCCACCACGAACCCATATCCCCACAACTACACCTCTTTTAAATCCCCCCGGGACAGTGACTCCACCACTGCCCTGGGCAGCCTGTTCCCATGCCTGACCACCACGTGGTGTTGCCCCTGTCAAGGCTGATGAACCTTTTGCAATGGCCAACATGGGGCTGCTCTTTCTGCCCTCAGAGACCAGAGGAATACTTTGGGTTGCAATTTCAGCATTTCTTTTTCTCCACAATGTTTAAAGGTTTCCCAGATCCCATTCCTGTGGAAAGCTGGTAAGAGCAATGTAAACGGGTGTCACTGTTTGGATCAGAACTGTTCTCTGCTGCCAAGGAGGACCTGAACTTTATACAGCTATTTTTTTTCTCAATTGCGTAGAAAATGGATGGACAATGAACACAACACTAATAACTGCGTGACCAGCACTAAGTATTGCAGCATAGGTTAACACATCTAAACAGTGACTGTGCTTGGTCATGGGGAAAGGACAGGAATCCACGAAAACTGTATTTCATTCATGGAGTTGAAAGAATCGATGTGTAACTCTTTGCTAAGTCACTGGTTGTGTAAGGGGGAGGAAACTGTTCACGTAGTCAGTCTGATGATCCCTCTAGATCTCATGGATCATATGCCCTGCAGTGAAATGTCTTTGCATAAGTGCAGGAAGTCAGCTGTGCCAAAGATTGGCGACATACTGTGTTTGCTGGATGATGTTTGATATTTGCACCAAGGGCCATTTCTATGGCACGGGGTCACAGGGTGACTCGGGCAGGAGATGACCTCAGGAGGTCCCTGTACAACCTCCTGCTCAAAGCAGGTCAGCTCTGGGGACAGAGCGGATTACTCAGGATTTGAACCAGATGGACCTCGAAAACCTCCATGGATGGACACAGCACAGCTCTCTGGGCTTGTGACCATGTGTGGCACCTTGTACCCTCCTCCTGCCCAGAAGGAGCAGTGAGAGTGGGCCACTCATGTCCACATCATCACTGTCCTGCCCATTTCTAAGCCAAATTCCTTGGCTAATAAGCCTTGATCACACTGGGGAGCCTCAAATCCACTTGAGCTTTGGGCTTCAGAACCATTTTTTTGATCTGCTGATCCCTTAAGATTAGGTAGATTCTAACAAAACTAAAACCAGGTACTAAAATCTTCTCAGCTTGAACAGTAATATAAAGAAACTTCCCTAAGGCAATCCCAGAGCCAGGTCCTGGTGAGTGCACTGATGGTTGGCAGGAGAGGTGAGAATAGTGCCAGGATCTGCTTTGTGGATGTGCCTTTCCTCTCTGAGCCAGGCAACGGGACCTATGGGCTGAGCTTCTCCTTCTTGAGACAACACTCTTTTTGTTCTGCTTTTCTTTTTCCAAACTCTGTCCACTTTCTTTGTTTTAAGGAGGCTGCACATTCAGAGGCCATAACTGCACTGTATTATTCCTATTGTCCTTGCTAAACTCTTAGAGGAAAAACACTTGAATTAAATGGGTTTTTTCCCTTGCCCTAGGCAGGATGTAAAAGAAAACAGATTCTCAAACACCATGGAGGCCAAAGTGTTTTTCTTTATTTTCTTTTACAGTCAATAGTTTTATTGTCGTCAGTGACTGGACAAGGAATAAAATGAGATCCACCTGTTTTCACCACCAGTTGTGGAATGTATGAAAAATGTTTTTTATGCACATTATAAACAAAAATGGGATGATTTACACTTGCTACTGTAACAGGAAGTGTTTCAGAGTGAAATGCATTGCAACATACCTACGCAATGTCTGAAGGCAACAAAATTAAAGTACAATTCATTCTTCTGACTGCACCTTATTATAGTCCTGTCATTGGTTAAGCAAACTGTGAGAGTTGGTGATGTTTCCACTGTGTTTGAGTCCTTTTTTTAAAAATCAACTAAGTCACTTGAACTGTGCATTTAAAATGGCACAGAAAAGATTAAGACTGTATTTTCTTTAAATTAGTCTATTTAATTTTTTTAAATTAATCTGTTTGAATTGGAGTAATATTTAAGGCAGACTGCTGGGTAACCTTGCCAATGTGGGTATTTCAGAGCTCTCAGGATGTTGTCACTGGGAATGTATTTATCAGCACAGCTGTGAGATGTATGGATTTCTTAAAAGTTGGGAAAAGTTTCAGATCCATCTGAAAAAACATTTTTCAGGTTTAACATCAGCTTGACTGAGTTTGATTGAAGTACTTTGGAGTTGAAATATAATTTTATACTTAGGACTTTTTTTCTTTAAAAAGAAGTAGCTTTCCCAATGGCTTACTCTCTTTGAAATCCAGCATGGGTGCTGAAGATAGGGACAGGTTAATGCTCCACAAGTATTTTAGCTGAAGCTCTTTGACATGAATTCTGGAATTGGACAGCAACCACTTGAACATCAGTTAGTTTTAATTCACCTCTGAAGTACAACCTGAGCCTACCTTGGAACCATGAGCAGAGAGGATATTCCTGCGTGGATCCCTGACCAAGATCAATTGACCAGTTCTGCAGCAGAAGAGAGCTGGAGGTCAAGGGACTGACTGCTCCCCTCTCTCTTACCACCTCCTGCTGCCACAGGACAGGCATTCCCAGGATCTGCCTGGGCAAGTTCAGCTTTCAGGGCCATGAGTGAAGTTTCCCCCATCAAAGGTCAGGCTGCCTGTGCTGCGGTGCAGCCACATGGACCAGAGCATGGTGACAGCTGTGGGAGAAACCTGGGAGCAGTGGGAGGTTCCTCCTCCTCTGCAAGGGACCTTGACTTGAGCCCTCACCATTGGTCCTCCAAGGACCACCCTGATCACCTCCATGGGCTTATCCCAGCCTTCCCCATCTCTCCAGGTTTGTCTGGTGATCTCCAGGCTCTGTGTGACCCTGTGTGACCTGCCCTGCCCAGGTGCCACCTGCTCAGGTGTGGTGGGACAGCACCTTGGGCAGTGGGGGTGCTCTACTCACCTTGCTGACACCTTTGAATGGATATTTTTTGCTGGCCCAGAATGTCTGTGACTTCACCTGAGTCTGGTTAGATTTGATATTTCTCATTATTTTGGATAGATGTCAGGTTTATTTAGATAGGTCGGGCTTATTCTTGGGTTGTAAACTTTTAAAAATAAACTCAAGTAAGGGGGATGGCTTAGCTGCTGCCATTCATTCTCCACTCAAAACAAGTTTGTTCCCAGCTAAAATGCCCGCCTTTGACAAAAGTTCCATGATGAACAAACACCTTTCGAGCTGCTGTGTATTCATCCAGCTTGTCAATGACAATTCAGTGCCACCTAAAGCTTCAATGGCCCTCCAGCAAATTGCTTTTCTGCAAAGATTTCTGTTAGAATGCAGAAATACTGACTTCAGCTTTTTTGTGCCTAATTATATTAATATGTGAGAACCCAAAATTTCCCTTCTATACAACAGGTCCTTTGCTGGACAAAGGGCTGGAGAGGCAGATCCGTGGAAGTGGGATATTGTCAGTACACTAAACTCTGCCTTTGGCCAGGACCATTTGTTCAATAGTTGTTGTGTACTGCAAAATGCTTTGCATTTTATCTTTTCCAGTTATTCCTCTTCAATTTTTTGGGGTCAGTTACTATGGAGAGAACAGTCAACTCCTCTGCACTATTTTGAAATCAAGAAAAGTGCTCCCAAAAGGCTCCTTCATGGCTTTCCAGGAACTGAAGAGAGGTTGAATGGCTTTAAACTGCCAGAGGGCAGGGTGAGATGGGATATTTTTGAGAAATTCCATCCTGTGAGGGTGGTGGGACACTGGCACGGGTTGCCCAGAGAAGCTGTGGCTGCCCCATCCCTGGAAGTGTCCAAGGCCAGGTTGGATGGGGCTTGGAGCAACCTGGGATAGTGGGAGGCCCTGCCCATGGCAGGGGTGGGACTGGATGAGCTTTAAGGTCTCTTCCAATCCATTCTGTGATTCCATGGTACGGAATTTATATATATATATGGATTTACTTTCCTCATTCTGCTTTCCCTTTTTGCAGATAACATACACTGGGAGTGACATTTGGCTTTTCCATCACCTGTGTCATTCCCTGATCTCCATGAATTCTCACAGGTCATGGCCAGGTCTTGCAAGGACACCAGCCAGCACCCATGGATTTGTATGAGTGAAGATTCCTCAAGACCTTGACTTGAGTCTCTTCCACCACTGGTAGATTCTCTTGTCCTTGAATCCTGTCTCTAGGCTCAGGAGCTCGGGAGACCTTCCTAGTGAACACTGAGGCAAAGGAGGCATTGGGCACCTCCTTCCCATCTGCGTCCCTCTCACTGAATCCTCTGTCCCACTCTGCCACAGACCCACATTTCCCTTGTCCAGCTTTTTACTGCCCAAGTAGGTGTGGAAACTCTTCTCGCTGCCCTTGACGTCCCCTACAAGTGTCAGCCTGAGGTGGGCTGTGGCCTTCCTGATGGCACCCCTGCATCCCTGGGCCCTGTGTCCTGGCACACTGTCCCTGCCCTGTCACTGCCTCCTTGTCCTGGAGCTCAGTCTAGGCAGGCCTGCTGTGGATTGTCACATCCCCAGACCACACTTCCTATTTTTGTGAGAACTTGCTTTCAGTCTTGAAGAGAGAAAACATCTCAAGGCAGAGATTTCCTTCTCTGTTTAGGCCTGGAAAGGACATTGTGACACTTGAATTTCTGTTTCTTCATTGTACTGGGGAAGCACTGTGTCTCTAGCTTCTTACCTGGCTATTAACCCTGACAAATAATCAAGATGATATTTGGATAAATGTTTGCTTGTAAGTGGTGCTACTGAACCATGAGTTGCCAGGAGAGAGTATTTAGAGCTGCCATGAATGTTTATAGAAGGGAAGAAGCCTTGGAAACTTAGCTTACACATGAAGAAAGGTTGTAAAAAGTGTTTATTCTGGGAGGCTGAGTTTAACTCTAATATGATTACATGATGCTGTTGATATTTTGCAGGCCTGGGCAGATCCCTGGACATTTTTCTGTAGGGCCAGGGTGACCTTTACATGTCATGTTTAATGGCAAATTAGATAAAAAGAGTCATTATTTGCATACTCTGGTATAATGGATTAATCCATGTTTACATGCCTATCTGTGAGTCACTTGGTAAACGCCAAAAACTTAAGGAGAACAGAAGATATTATTTCATGGCTTTGCAAAGTTCCTTTTCAAAGTAAACAGTCCTGTGCTACTACTTGGTGTGTGATAGTTTTATTTTCATTGTATGGAAAGAAGGTATGGGCAAGAAGGATGTGTTTGAACATCCAACAGATAAAAGGATTAAAAGATTTTCTGTGCTCTGCTACCTTCCCTCTCGAGGGAGAGTGAGTTCCTGTGAGTATTTGGTTCCAGTTCCTAGAGTTTTTGAGGGCATGATGCTTGCACAGATGATTCATATGTTTTCATATATTTCCAGGTATGTATTTGTTTGCTTCTCAAATACAGAGAATTGCATTAATTTCCATGTGCACAGTTAGCTGTATAAGTATTGGAAAGAGGACATTTTCATTTACCAATCAATATATGTTAGGGCTATTAGAGGATGGCTCAGGACCTCTGATAACTTGAAACATCTTCTAATGAGGAGACCTGTGAGATACAGATACTGTGTAATATCAAATTGTGTGTCAAAATGTACAGTTTCTTGGTCAATGTTAGAGCAGCTCCCTAAATCCCTAGATCTCAAACAGCTCTTTAAATCTCGACCTCTGACAAGGGCATGAAGTGACAGGATAAGGGGGAATGGCCTTAAGCTGGCAGGGTTAGATGGGATCTTGGGAAGGAATTCCTGGCTGTGAGGGTGGGCAGGCCCTGGCACAGGGTGCCCAGAGAAGCTGTGGCTGCCCCATCCCTGGAAGTGTCCAAGGCCAGGATGGATGGGGCTTGGAGCAACCTGGGATAGTGGAAGGTGGCCCTTCTCATGTCTTTAAAGATCTTTAAGGTCCCTTCCAATCCAAACCATTCTCTGATTCCATGATCTGTCCTTGTGACTTGTAAGTGAACACATGGCTGTGAATAGGAGTTTAAATGAAGTCATTTTTTTGGTAGCAAGTCTTATGAGAGAGTGTAGATTTGCATCACTGAGCAACAAGGTGATGAAATCCATCTCTCAACAGCTACTGGCCCCAGTCATTCCTGATGTTGGTGTTTCTGGAAGCCGTTTTTACAGAATTTTTGCTCTAGGGGACATCTCAAAAGCGTATTTTTCTTTGAATTGCAACAAGCCTAAGATGAATACAAGTTGAAAATGTTGAAATTTCCTGCAAATTGGAAGTGCAGTGTTTGACGTGTTGTGTGTGACAATCTTTCCTCTTGGCCCTACGAGACTGAGTCAATAGTGTGGTCCTGTGACAACAACAAAAAAACAACAGCAAGTGATGTGAACGATCTCACTTTGCTTTTGTCACGTGTGTATGTGGTGGGGTGTTGGTCGTTTTTCCACCTCAGAAACCAGTAATTCGTTTGAAAGCTTTTCTCCATCCCATGGAGATGACTCAGATGAGAATATTTCTGAAATTTCCCTTGGCAGGTTTTAGCAGAGTTTTAGTCTATCACCATCAACAATGCTTTTGTGAACACGTTAAACCCTTCAAAGTATGTATTTGTGAAAGTTCTGTGTGAGCTCATGTGTGACCTAATGTGGTTTCTGTAAAAATTCGGTGGCATAAAATGGAATTTCCTTGCACTGTGGTCTGTTCTCACCCGGGAGGGGCTATTTGCAAAGGGGTAGACAAATGTCCTTGCAGAATGAAACCACTGCACAGCACTGGTGTGGAGATGGTGTCAGCTCTTGCTCCTCTGCCTTGGAAACAGCTTTCAGGAGATCAGAAGAGCTGGTGCTGCAGTTTTGTTGGCACTTTATCTATGGCAGGAATTCTTATTTACAGGATTTTTCTTGTGACCCCAGCCCAGGGCTGAGGTTTTGCTGCAACTGATGCAACTTCCATAGTATAAGGATGACCTTACTGACTTGAATCTATTTTTTTTTATTAGCCAATGAATGGCCTTTCTTCCTTTAATATGACTAATTATTAAATCTATTTATACTTCAGGCTTTGCCATTATACTGTGGCAAAATGTGCAGCTTTATAAGTTGTGTGGAAAATGTCATCCCTTCGTCTTAAAATTGCATCAAAGAATTTAAATAGGTCTCAAGCTGGGTAGTGAGAAACAGTGGCTGGTCCAGTTCTGGTCACCTCCCAGATGCCACCTGGTCATATCTGTGTCATGGATGGAGCTCTGGGCAATCTGGCCTGACTCCAGGGCTGACCTGCTTCGAGCTGGAGGCTGGACCAGAGACCTCTTGAGCTTCCTTCCAGGTTGAGTTTTCCTGCTTCTCCCACCAGCTCTCTTCCAAATAACATATAATAAATATAATATAATTAATATAATATATCCAAATGTCTCAGGTGGTTGCATTGCTTGTCCATGACATGTGCCTTCCACACAGAACTTTAATCTACCCATGCAGATTGGGCAACAGCCAACGTTGAGATTGAGTCTCTTCTGGCGACAACCTGAGTTTGGCTGTTGCATTTCTGTCAGGCACAAAATGCAAAACTGCTTATGAAGGGAAATTCTGTGGCCCAAACTTTGCTCCGAGGGATTGTCCTCTTCTCAGTGCATTTATTCATGGAGACAGTGCTCATGTAGACAACTAACCTGGAGAGCTGCAGAAGGACAGACCGTGCCGAGGTGCCTGGAAATAAATTACCTCAGACTCCTGGTGATCGACCAAAGGAATTTTTCGCCTTCTATGATCAGTTTCAAAAGTTAGCCAATCCTTGGTATTTCATTTAGGGATTTAAGGTTATGGAGAAGCAGTTATAGATAATTCCATTTCAGTATGTGGATGACCTCACAGACATCACACTAATACCAATGAAATGGGGTTTCAGGAATGAGAGCAGGAATATTTGAATGGCTTTCAGACTGTAGATCCAGACTTGCCTCATCCTGCTAAGCTTGCTTACGCACACCTAAGCTGTCTGCTGGACAGACCTGGTGTCCATTTCTGGTAAAAAAAGAGATTTGGGATTGATGATTCACAGTTGAGAGCTTAAAGTGCTTATAATTCAGACTATTAAACGAGTCAGGAGCAGTGGGTTACATTTACATATGTAATGTAATTATATTCTAAATCTACTATGCTACAGCCTTCAAAAACGATTCAGGTGTCATCACTAGAAGTCCCTTGGTGTTTGTTTGAATTTTAATCTAATTTATAATGTGCACAAACCCTTTATGATACACAATATTATTGTACTTCTCATTTAGGTAAAGGTGTTTCAAATGGAGGTGGTAATGGATAAAAGTAAGATAGACAAATTACATGAAGCTAGGCAGCTACGATTAGTTCAGGTCACTAAAGGCTTTTTTTCCTTTTGGACTGATAGAAAATCACTTGTTTGCAGTCCCAGCCGGTCTCACTGAGCAGAGCAGCACATGGAAAACCCATCAGTCTGTGTCCTGCATTTTTCAGGAAGTCACACTTCTCCACCAGCCATCACCAGACGATGACAGAGTCCAGAAATTAAACGAAAAAAATAAAAGACATCATTGTCGGTGTTCCAAAATGCTGGAGAATGTGTGTGTTACGTCACTACTCAGGAGCTGGACAAGAGTGAATCGGTTGGGAAAAGCCTTCCAAGCCTCGTGATACAACTCCTGGCCGTCCAAGCCTTTCACAAGGTCTTTTTATTCCCCACTTTGCAGTGTTTCGGCTGCAAACCTGATTGATTTCACTTAAGATTCTTTCCCTTCCTCTGGCTTGCATTGATATGACTACACTCTTCCTTATTCTTCCTATGTTACTCTCTGAGTAGTTTCTCCCTGCTTGAGTGACAGCATTTATGCCTGGAGGAGAGACAACCAGTTTCTGCCCTCATAATTTTTATCTTTTTTAGTTATTCTATAAATTCAAATTCCTTTAAAAACCGGGAAAGTTGCAATTCCCCATTATGTAGAACCATAGAATCGCAGAATATCTTGAGTTAGAAGGGACTCAAATAGAAAATTGAAATCCAACCTAGATGTAATTTGATGTAATGTAAGGAGGAATCCTGACATTTTAATCTAATTCTATCACTTCCAAGTGCCCCAGTCCATATTCCTCCCTCCTCTGCTTTAGTGTAAGTCATAGATGAATTCAGCAGCCATAGGAATCTTTATGATTTCAGACAATTTAGGAAGATTTTCCAAAAATCAAAGGGCTTTAGACATCCAATATGCTCTGAAATATCCTCTGTAGGTGCACAGCTCTGTCCACTGACTACACAGGGGAGAAAAGGTTCTTTTTTGGTCGTCTGAGTCACAGCTCAATTGTGTTTGCAAGGCAGCTGGAGGAGGGTCAGATAGGAAGTGGACCACGGGTTTGCCTCCTGCCTCAGTGGGAAAAAATTCCTTGGATTTGCCAAAAGGAGCCCTGCTGGCCCTGACAGCCTGTGGGAGCTCAGGAGCACAAAGCTTCTCCAAACTGGGCTCCCAACAGACTGTCTTCTGGGATGTGATCTCTTAACCAGCAGTAGGGACTCACAGCTGTTTGGTGCAACCTTAGGATGGAGAAGCTATTTTAGACCAAGGGTCCTTCCAGCCCCATTCCTATCTCCCACAGTGGTGCCTGGGAAGGAAAACCACAGGACATTTTCCCTCATCCTGATGTGATTTCCCATCAGCAACCTGTCGTTAATTTTTCCATGTAATTTTCAAATTCCTATGTAAGGCTTCCAGCTTCTTCTAGAGTCCAGAAGGTAACAAACGTCTGCCAACCTTTCCACACCCCCCTTTCTAATCCTCAGTGTCCCCTCATGCCCTATCTTGGAGCAGAGTGACTCCACAAAGGTGGGGTTTCTCACGTCCCTCTTCTAGCATGTCCCCCTCAGCTGCTTTGTCAGTGAGCTGCAAAAGAGAAGAGCTCGTGATGATGGAGATGGGGAGTTCCTGTCCCCCAGTGGGATGAAGGGCTCTTCCAGATGTTCCGTGCAGCTGGAAAATCTGTTGTGCTCATAGAAAAGTGATTACAACCCGCAGGGCTCCTCATGTGGTTTTTGTCTGAAATAGATTTGGTTCATCTGTGACACAAACGCATCTGTTACAGAGATAAGTTGGCTTCTGAATTCTTTGGCACCCTCAGTGGGCTTGGAGCAGAATGAGTCCCATACACTCAGCACTCCAGGATGAAACTGCTCTGTGGAGCATTGCAGGCAGCTCTAGGATTCAAAACAACTTTTGAAACACATAATCTGGGTGGTTTTTTCCCCACTGCTGAGAGAGGCACTCCTAAATCCTTTTATCATGGCCTTATCGCTCCAACTTTCCTGGTCAGAGCTCAGCCAACATCTTCCAGGTGGAAATCTCTTTGGTAGAGCACTCAGGACAAAGGGCATTTCCCTGAAAGGGAAAGGAAAAGCAAATGGAAATGAAAGGCAGGGCGGAGTTGGAAGCAGAGATGGTGGAGGGGGAGCAGTTCAGCCTTGTGGTGGCCCTGCAGTGCCAGGCGATGCCACTGACTTGCGGGGGGTTTCCTGGGATGCAGCTGGAAAGTCAGATCATATCTGCTGCCCCTTCCTGCCCCTGGGTGAGTCTGATGTCCTTTCACAGCTGGGAGTCTGGACATCCAGCCATGGCCACTGAGGGCTGTTCAGGCTCAGTGCCTGCTTGCCCAGCCTCATATTCCTCTACCCTTTCTCCCCTTCCCAGACTCTTCATCCATTTCCATCCTTCCTTTGCTCTCACCATCTCATTTTCTCCTTGTCTTCTGTCTTTTCGTAACTCCCTTTCTGCTCCTCCTTCCATTACCTCATAACTTTCCTTCCACTCTTCCTCCTTGTGATACTTTTCCCCTGAACAAGGAAATCCTCCAGCTGGTCCTGTTTCTCTGTTGAATTGTGTCTCTGAATAGGAAGCCTTTCACATGAGCATCTGCATGATTTCATTCTATTTCTGGACCACAAAAGCTGTTCCTTATGGAGGCCCCTGGGCACCACGAGAACATAAATAGCGATAATTAATGGAAGACTGCACATATGGAAGAGGTGGGAGGTCTGACAACATGGGGCTGATGTTTGGGACCATTAAGGAACAGCTGCCGGGATGTTCCTCCTGCAATTGCGGAAGCAGTTGCCACTTCAGGTTAGCGTAAACTCCCAGGAGTTACACATTAACACACAACAAGGCACTTAAATATGGAAGAGTTCTGTGCATAAGTGCGTTTAATAAGCAATAGCCACAGGTGGAAGTGGAGACTTTAGTCCAGGTTCTTGCAAGGTCTGCCCAATTGCCCGTGGCCAAAGTTAACACCAGGCTTAAGGACTCCAAATTGCTTTTCCACGTAACAGTGTCTATCAAAGTACATCCGTTGGCAGATCGTGACAAACAGGC
Organism: Serilophus lunatus; assembly: GCA_013399895.1. Taxonomy (NCBI): domain Eukaryota; kingdom Metazoa; phylum Chordata; class Aves; order Passeriformes; family Eurylaimidae; genus Serilophus; species Serilophus lunatus. The sequence continues at coordinate 351,925 of VXBA01003087.1, read as the reverse complement.
CCACAATGCAATATCCCTTCCCATACCTTTCTTCCAAAACATCCCCACCTGAGAGGATGCATTTCTGGATTTCCTTCAGCACACTGTGGGGACATCTCGATGAACCACCAAGTGACCTAGTGGCACTCTTCAAAAGACTCTGAGCTGAGCAATGAATGCTGGAAATCAAGACTTGTGTCTGCTCTTCATCACTGTAACAGGAAACTTCTCCAGGTCTTTGCGTGGGCAGAGAGCTCTGCCAGAGGAGAGGGGAGTGAGGAGACACAGGGAAATGGCAGGAGGGAACAGGGAGCTCTTCCACCCTCATCCAGGAGGAGCCTCTCTCCTCCAGGCTCCTGGAGCAGCAGACAAATCCCATTGCATTTCATTTAAGCCTAAACAGCAGCTGGGCTGCCAGCCTTCCTGCAATGACACCTCAGATCAGCCCTGCTGATATTGGGCAGCAGCCCAATATTTCTGGTTCTCCCCATCTTCCCTGGTGTCCATGTGCCCACAGGTGACACACTTGGTGTCCTGTATGGATGTCCTCTGAGAGATGGATAGCAGGGGTCAGAGATTTCCTTGTACTCTGGATGTGCTCTGATGTGACCTTCCTCCCATGTTGTAACTCCACACTGTTCCCCCCCCCCAGCTCCGTGATGGAAGCCCCAGGGACCATGGCAGCCCCTAAAGGGCTGTTTTTTGTTTACATTCCCAAGTGTCTCATAACTCTGAGATAATTCCCAACCACACAGTCTTAATTTTCCACCACACAATAGACTGTGCAGTTCTCTTGGTGGGAAACACTGACTGAACTTTGCTCAGTGACTGAACTCTGCTCGGTGACTCCACAGTTTGGGTCCACCATTGGCTCCAGCATTCCAGTGCTCTGTTCTGCACCAGCCTCTGGGAATAGGTAAGAGGAGAGAGATGTGATTCCACACCTACTTTTGCCTCCTGCAGACCTGCTCCGTGCACCATGAAACGCGTCAGACACACCACAAGTGGCTAAAACAGGTTTGGTGTGATCAGGTGACTGGTTGGTTGCTCTGTCTTCACACACCTACGTGAGACAGGCCAACATAAGAGTCTAGAACAAACAAAAAGGTCTTTTTTCCTCTACTCAATTTAAATAAATTTGTTTGCCTCCCAGAGGCACTTTGACTTTTTGTGCTTGATAATGGCTCTACTTTGCATATAGGGGGAATTTTGAAAGCTTTCTCTTTGTCTCAGTTCACTTGAGGGCAACATTAAACATCTTTAGGCTTTCCTTAGGTTTCTATCTCCCAAACAACTTTTCTAGACATCTGTTTGTTTTTTTTTTTTAATTGTGATAATTGAAGAAACACCATCCAAGTGGTGTTATTACTGCTTGACCAGAGTTCTTTTTGGAGCATCCTGGCCCTGGGAGTATATTGTCCAGACAGTGCTGTCTCAGCCAACTGGCCCCAATAACCCTGTTACAGCCTCTCCTTGTACAACAGTCAGATTCCTCTTGTTGCCAAAAAGTTTCCCTGACCTCTTGCAGAACCAGAGTGAAGCGCTGCTTGGCTCCAGGCTTTCCAGCACTTCTGTTCCAAAGGCAGGTTTTCCTCCATGGGAGGTGGGAGAGCTGATTTGGCAACGTGCAGATTTCCCCTGCTGCCTTTCCACTCTTCAGCAGATAACAAAGGGCAGGAAAGGGAGGGGACAGCCAGGATACAGCACATGGATCTTGAAGACCTACAGGGTGGGCTAATTCCTTCCAAGAAGGAAAGGTTCCAGGTGTAAATATTGGCATGAGGAAAGCAAGTCTGGTCACCAGGGGAATAAAGAGAATGTTTGGCTGCTTTCCTGCTGTCTTGCGGACCTGGTTATCAACTAACCATGTTATAATTTTGGGGATGAAGAGATTGCAAGAGGTGCACAAAGAACCAGAGACTCTTCAGAATGTTTGAGCAAGGGGCAATAAGTTCTCCCTTGCATCATTTCTGTAATTGTGTTGTCTCATTAAATTTCTGATCCAAAACAGGTGTTCATGCTCAGCTCCACACTCTGCTTTTCCAGGGAAGCTGTTTTTACAGACAAATTCCTTTCTGTGAAGTACAAGGCCGATTATGAAGCACCAAAATAATTGCATAGACTAGAGGTAGGCAGGAAAAGCTCCGTTACCCACAAAAAATTCTCCTACTTTATGGTGGAAGGGAAATGGAAACGTAAAGTTGTGTTTGGTTTCTTTTAAAGGAAAGGAAGGAGTTGATGGGGGAAGAGTGACCCCACAACAGTGAATTTACTGGAAATTAATGTACTTACCTGGAGGATTGAGGGATTGCAAAAGCTTATCCCAAGCACTTCTCCAAGAGCCTCTTTGAGGGGTTAAACGTCTATCTGTCAAATGGAGGGCAGGGGAAAGGTCTCAGCTGTGTTTCGACTAAGAAATTCCTTGGTAGACCTGAGAAATACTTCCCAGGAATGGTTTAGTTGAACTTGGCCTGTTTCCATAGAAGTATTACTTTCAACAAAAGAGAGATTTTTCAAAAAAAATTTCCATGGGCTCAAGCTGAGGCATTTCCTTGCTTTCCAGGACACAAAAGAGGTGAAAACAAACATGTGTGTCTTCCAGCTCTGACTGAATGTGGCTCCACACGTCCACTCCTTACTCATCATGAGTCCACTCAACGCACGTAATATTATTAAGCAAAACAAACTTCCCCTTAAAGATGCTTTTGTTGGATATTAGGAAAAGTCCACGATCCAGCTGGGAAAAGTTACAAACGAGTTCCTGCGGCGCGGAATGACACCTGAAAGGAGCAACTTCATCCCAGTGCATGGGGGTTGTAAGGCAGTGATCTCTGAGGTCCTTCTAAACCAGATTGTTCCACGATCCGATGACTTTTTGATTAAGGACTATGTTGATGAGAAGTAAAGAATTTGGCCAGCCATGTAGGATGTTACAAGTAGATTGTAAATATTTTTTTAAAAAGGAAACAATGAATTTGAGAGTAAAATTCCACATTATTAGAAGCATTATTCCAGCATTATTTAAATGCTACACTCAGCCGAGGGAACCTCAGCCCAGCCCTTCCATGGATTTTTCCTATTGTGTTCCCCTGTTATCATTAATGTATTTATTTTAAAATTGGTTTCATTTCACCTGGTTTGATTTTTATTTTTCTGATACCATCGTGAAGTGGAGCTGAAGCCATTTATGACTTAACACACATTTCCTTATCTTAAGGAAAGGTCTGTATTTCTTTCAAACATTAACTTTGATTTTATTCATTTCAGCGTTCCTGTAATGCTCCATTCTAAATCAAAAATGTTCCTTTACTTATAATATATTCTGTTTTAAATACTAAACAAGAGGCCTAAAAGAAGCCTCATTGTAGGCTGCTGAGGAGTATTTTACATTACAAAGATTAAAACTTGGAAGATGCTTATTATAATTCACAATCAGATTTGAAGCTCTTAACTAGAAAGCAATAAACCCAAAAGAGTTAAATGGGCTTTGCAAATGATTTTTGTTTTACCAGGGCAGTAAAGAGCCCTAAACACAGGACAAAAATTAGACTGGTTTCTTCTGCTGCTTGTTCTTAGTGTGTTGCTGGATTCCCTGGATGGGAATGCATGTCCCTGTCTCTGGGATAAATTTTGATATTTTCAAGCTTTAAGATGAATTTTAGATTGGTAAAGAACCAGCTCAATAAAATTAAAAAGCAAAATTTGCAGAAAATTTGACTTTTATGAAAATTGTTTTTTGAAGTAAATTCACTTATCACCGTAGAGTCTGTGCCCTCTGGGTTATGAGAACAGGGAGGGCAAGAGGGAAACAAGGAGGTTTCTTAGGGTACAATCATTAAATTCTTTTTGATTAAACATCAACAACAGAGTAAGGAGAACTTGATTTGAGGAGAATTAAGCATGGCAGTGAACTGGAAGGTGGGGCTGGCTTTGGGCAAGTCAAACGAATCTAGACTAGCCTAAAATCTGATGATGGATTGCTCCTGTCAAAGCTTTGTTCAAGTGGATGCATTTCTGACCATTTAATATTAAAGAATCTTATTCATAACCTCCCGTGTTGTCTACCCATTCATAAGCTGAATCATGAACAGTGTAATTTTTTTTAAAGGATCTCCCTGTGAAAATGGAGCTACAGCAAAATAAATAACAATTTTATTAGTCACTCAAGATGATTTACATGACTTGCAGTTTTTCCAGTAGTCACTGAGAATAAGCAAACATTTAAAGTGATGGGGAGTTGCATATCCTTTTCTCAATCTATTTTTTTTCTCAGACAAATTGTTATGAAATTGCTGAACCAATAGTTCCTCTTTTGGTTCCTGGTCTGTGAGTGAAGAAGAAAAAAAAAAACAAACAAAAAATTCTGTATTAGAGTCTGGTCTTGAAGTACCTGGCTGAAATCGGAAGTGACAGAAATTTCATGGGAACTTTTCCTAGAGGGCTTCCCTGTCCATTTTTGCAATGTCAGGAGATGTAGATAAGCTCTTAATTTTTTTCAGAACTCAGCTGTAAATCTGCTATACATTTAGAGAAGAGTTTTTCAAATTGTTTAATTGCACTAAGCATCCCCAGGGCCTGTTTTATGGTGAATGACACCTGCAGATTTTTAAGCCCCCTGAAAACATCGGGAAAGGGCTTCGTGTCTGTCTTGCCTTTACAACCCATTGAAGATGGAGAGTGGGAAGCACCACTGAAACAACTGTTCCATGTTTTCCTAGGGAAGGGCATGCATTTTGCAAATCATGTTTGCAGGAGCTCAATATTATGCAAATTGTGCAACCTTGTCAATGCCACCTTGGATGTGAGAGCTGAAGTCACTGTAGACCTGACTTGAATAAACAAACATGTAAGAAGATGGTGAAAAATGTTCACTTGTTTGCAAAGAAGGTTTAGAGGGAGTTATGAGAAATATTTGCAACGGAGTGTGACTGAGGAAGTGACTTCAAAGAGGAAATCAACCTCCTAAAAAATCAGGAACCCTGGGGATTTCAATTCTCTACTCACAAAGCCTCGTATGAGAAATGGTGTTATTTTTGCTGTCGCTTTTAAAAATCTGGCTCTGAAACACTGTGGATCTCGGCTTCCTGTAAACCACTGCCTGCCCTTATTCTTTTTCTATTTAAAGTGATACTGTAACTGAAAAGCCTCACAGATGGGGCACCTAATTCCAAAGCGATCCAGAGCCCCTGCCGGCACCCTGAGGGAGGTGTGGATTTCACTCTTAGATCTCCAGAGATGCTCTGGGAAGTGCCCAAGAGCTGCAGAAACCAAACCCTGGGCTCTGCTGAAGTAGAGTCACTTTTCATAAGCCTCAGCTCTCTTTAAATGTTCCAATGTTTGTTCTGAAGTTATGGGAGACATTAACTTGGTCTTCATGGAGGGTGTTATTATGCTCCTCAAATTTTCTTCAAAATCAGGCAAATATCCTTTTTCTTTCTTCAGGCTAAGGAAGAACACACAGAAACTTCAATGTTTAATCAAACTCTGTCTACTGAGCAGGAGAGCTCTTAGAATTAAATGGAAACCACCTCTGACATAGAGTGAAGACTATGCAAAACATCCAAGGTTACTATACAGTAATGACAGTTGCTTTTGGGATGGTTTTATGTATTTTATTGATCCATTTCACAGTCAGGTTGGGAAATCTCGTGCTCATCATCCAGACTGGGCCAGTTACGAGAAGAAACACTGAATCAAACAGTCAAAAGAAGGTGGGTCATTGTTCCAGTGCCAGACATACATCTTCAATTTGCCTGAAATTCTACCAATTCATTAGACATTCAGAAAATTCAATCCATTTCTAATCTTTCACTAAAATTCTCTGTGCTATAAAAATCTTAACTCCGATTCACTTGGACTGGTCTTGCCCCTGCCTCACTTGACATAGTACCTTTTAACAGCTACTCTGAGCTGAGGTTGGATCACCTCATCACACATCCCTGCCTTATGTAAGAACTAGTATTTCACATCTGAGCCAGCTCAAATGTAGATTGGTTTTAATTAGTACCTACAGCTGCTACTTGGCAACTCTGCCTCTATTTGTTAGGCAGGATTAATTAATGTTGTCTAGGCAACAGGCTGGAAAGCCACAACTGAAAGGGCATCAGGTTCTGTCAGATCTCGAGGTTTGGAAAGTGCTGCAGAACATATTTGGAGTTGGCATTGCTGGTTTTAGATGTGTTTTGTTGCTCTCTCGTGGTTCACTGAAGATTTTTGGTGCTTAAAATCATAGCAAAAGATTCTTTTGCAGTCCCACAGACTTGGGTTTTCACCCCAAACTCATGATGCTTCTTGAGGTCCTACCTCTGCATACAGAGCATAAATTCAGGAACGTCCTTATTAGCTGAAGCCTGTATGAATTGCAAAGTGTCAATGAATTCCTACAAAAGTATCTTCTTTGGGTAGATCTTCTTGGTTTAGGGAAATGAAGATGAGGGAAACACCTTCTCCAGCCTCCACGGGGTGCAGTGTGCTGGGCACTGCTTTCATTTTTGGCCCATTTTTGATTAGAAGGTTTCAGGTGCTCTCAGTGAAAAGCCAACCACAAATGCAGCAGCTTTTGGGGCAAATGAATGGGTGTTAAAAATCCCCTGTCAGCAGGGCAGGTTGGGACAGGGATGCTTGCACACACCTACATCCACCAGGGTGTCAGCCTGCAGTAATGAGCTACACCTGGAAACTGGGAAAAAATAAAAAACAGAGCAAGAGTGCAGTGCCTCCATTGTTTTGTGAGTATTTTGAGGCTTCCTAAGACAGAAACGTGAGCTACTGCTTTGATTTTTAGATGAATCTTCCAACTTTAATGTTTCTATGACTCTGTTAAGTAAAGATGTCCAAGCAGGATGCTTCCAGTTGTGTGACCCTTTGTGTTTTCTCAGTGCCATTCTGGTAAATACCAGTAATTTAACAGGAAAAAAAAAAATAAATTTTTAGGGTTACAGTTGGTTAGAAGATGTGCTGTATTTTCAGTTTCCTGTAGGTGTGCTCAGCCATGGGCTAGATAGAATCCCAGAATGCTTTATTTGGAAGAGACCTTAAAGCCCATCTCATTCCACCCCCTGCCATGGGCAGGGACGCCTTCCACTATCCCAGGTTGCTCCAAGCCCTGTCCAACCTGGCTGGACTTCCAAGGATGGGGCACTGATTCACAGATCCTCAGAGGGTTGGTTTTAAAATTGATGTTTTGAATGTTACTTGCCTTCTTCCCCCGGATTTGAGGTTTCCATGCTTTGCTTTCTATCCCGTGGGGAGTTGCTGGTTACAATGGCTCAGCTTGTCCAGAACTGAGGACAAGAAACCAGCATGAGTCAAAGACAGAGTGCTTTGTATCTTATCCTCTCCTAGTGGCAAACTGGTGAGATGTCAGCCTTTAAGAGGCTCCCTCTCCCAAAAGTGCTCAGCTCTCAACTTGCCCAGGCCACCTCTGACTCTCTTTTCTGAAGCTTTTGCATGTTTGGAAGTGGATCCAAGAGATTCAGTGTGGCCTCAGGATTTTCAGACAAGAAAATCCCAGCAAGGGTTTGTTATTTTTTATGTGATCAATCTCTTGCCAATACTAATGAAAATGTCTGGATTTACGGAGTGAGTAAGCCCAGGAGTCACCTGAGATTTTATACTAATTTTTTAAAAAATAGCATCAGAGGAAAAGGAAAATTAGTTAGAAAGCAATCATATATAGATATCTCTCAGTATAGTGTTATTTCCAAACTCAACCCCCAGGTTAAAGGAAGAGGAGCACTTGGCTCTTCCCAAGGAGAGCTTTTTCCATGTGTTTCTTGGTTACACGGCTCCATTTCTGCCTTGTGTGGCTCTTTTCACACCTTTTATAAAGGTCTTCTGAAGGAAACAACACATTTGCAATAAGCTTTTCCAGAGCTGTTCCCCTATTTCAGTAGCCATGAACAGGCAGGGAACAAGTGACATGTCCATTCCCTCTCTCCTTCCTACCCTTCCTGCAGCTTGGCCAGACAACCTGTCGACTCTGGTGGATCAACGCCAAAAACCAAAGGAGTATTTTCTTGCAGTGCAAAACCCTCTCGTGACAGAAATGTCTCCTGACATCCGGGGAAAGCAGCTGCCTTGGGAGCATTCTTCCAGCAGAAAGGTCAGCACACCCCAGTGAGTGTGGAGATCCAAGCGTGGTCAGGTGCTCGCAGGGCTCCGAGTCAGTGCCTGGAAAGGATTCCTACGCAGTGGGCAATGAGCGAGTGACGCGTGGGAGAGCCCTTGGTGCGTTCCAAAGGTGATGCTGTTGGGTGACCTGCTCCCAAAGCTCTCAGGGGCCACAGAGCCCCCTCCTTCACCACACTGCCTTGAGTGAAACAGTTCCCTCAGCCCAGGCTGGAGAGCAGCTATTTCACAGGGGAGGGTTTTCCCCTCTAGGGAACATTCTTGTCTTTTGTATCATCAGGACATGCCCCTGCTCAAAGGGAAGGAGGAGCTCTGTGATCAGACTATCTCCAGTGTGCAGGAATCCATCCGGATTGGCCCTTCCCTAATTAGGGCACCTCAAGCACCTTCTCCATGGTGACCTTGCTGCTGCCTCCCTGCTCCAGGGCTGCCCTGCCCACCACCACCCCATCCTGGCAGCATGGGCCGAGCTCCTCCTCCCACTCGAGTGACCAGACTAGTCTCTTCTCCCTCAAAACAGGGACGTGTCAGACATTTGTTAACTTGTAGAGGGAATGTTAAAGAAAAAAAGCCCCACATTTCTCAGACATGGGCTCTACCTGCCTCGGTTCACCTACAGCCTCTGCACGTGGCCAGGGGAGGGAAGGGATGCTTCGGGAAGGGTCCTCAAGATGCTGTATTTTTGGAGCTGAATATGGTCACTGAAGGGATGAGGACTGAGTGTTCAGCTGAGGAATGTTACTGGAGGTGCTTGGGTACAAAGGGATATAAAGGGGGATGGAGAGGAGCTCCAAAGCAGAGGCAGAAGTGCCATGCTCTGGACCTGGGGGACACTGGGATGAGCTGTGGACCAGAGATTTTGGGTGGCTGGGAGGACAGTGGCTCTGGGGTTGGTCACTGAGCAGAGCCTGGGAGAGGACAGGGCACCAATGTTGGGATGGAGAAGTAGCAGAGGGAAGAGAGTGAGGGGCTGAGGTGATACTGAGCAGTGGAGGGTGTGACTATCTGAGGCAGTACAAGGTGCATAAGACCCTGGAGTGTCTCCTTTCCTCTTTCTCATTTCTTATCAGAGGTGAAAATGTAGGGGAGAGGCTGGGTGGCTCCAGAGGTGGCCACTGTAGGAGAGGGGCACTCCATCAGCTCCTGCTATCCCTGGCCCTGCTTTTAATGAAGCACAGCACTACTCTGGGCCAGAGGGTGCTTGCATCCCAAAGTAATTTCCCCTTCTGGAGTATGCCAGGCATGGAGGAAAAGCTCTGGGCTGCACTTGCAGGAGAAAGGGTAGTCTGTTGCACCAAGGTGTTGTGCATTCCCAACACTGCACTGTGAAGCAGCTTTAGCTGCCAGGGTAGTGCTGGCATCTTCACTCTGGATAAGAGCAGCTGGATTCTCCAGGGATGGCAGAGTGAGATCCCTTTTCACTGGTGACCCAGGGGAAGAAATTTGCTATATTTGGATGATTTAAGTTGCAAGCCTCTCTTGAGAGAAGTTAATGCTGTTAGGAAGGCCCTGCAATCCTCCATTTCATCTTGAGAGGCAAATCAATTAAAGAATTATTTCATAATAAATACTGCTGAAGGAAAACACAAGCAAAGGAGCCCATAAAGGTAATGTTTTCAATTTATTTGTATAAACAATTGCATTTTAACAACACTGTTTTCCTAAAAAAATAAAGTGAAAAACAATTCATGGAATTTTAAATAAATAATCTCAAACATACACATTTATCACAAGCAGGTTGAACCCAGCCAAACCCAGCAGGTTGGGTCCCAGCACAGGCAGTGGCAACTGAAATGTGGCTGCAGAGTAAAAAAAGGTAGAGTGAACAGGGTTCCTTGCTGAAGCAGCTTGTAACTCAAATGACAAGGGCTGAGGAATTGCTCTTTGCCGACCCCAAAATAACTGCACGTGTCCAGACTTGCCTCCCTTTATCTGTAAGCCAAACATTTTTCCTCAGTTCAAGGCAGAAGGGTGCTCTGGTGTGTTCCAAGGGTGGAGCTCATTGACAGTGGAACAAGTGGGGAACAAGTGTCCAAGCAGTTTTCACTCAGAAGCAACTGCAGCACCAACCACCTCTGGATACAAGGTGATTGAAGGTTTTTCCTTCTTCGTGCTTCAAACAGAAAAAGGAAAACAAATGCCCTTCTTGCTCCCAAAGCATCCACACCACAGACTAGCCCAAGTCAGTCCCTGGTATTGATGGATGTAGGAGATCTGGATTCAGCTGTTCATGGCAAGAATTCATTACAGACCTACACAGCAAAAAGTCATCACTGTCTCTAAACAGATCAATGGAAACAGAAGTCACAGACAAACTACACTACTGCCAGAGTTCTTACAATGCACAAGTCTCTACAAGTGCTTGAAAGATTCAGATGACATAAAAAAAATCAAGTCCTTTTCCACAAGTAGCCAAGGAATTTTAGGCAGGGGCACAGAATACCAGGTTGCTGCTCTATTCCAGTCTGAAGTGACATTTTCTTTTTCCCTATAGTTCCCCAGCTGTTTTTATGGGAAGATCATCTTCTACATTTCCTCTCTAGAAATTAAAAAAAGATACCCTTACATGCAAAGTCTGAAATGCTGGTACAAGATCCTGTGTAACTTATGTGCCCAGATGACACTAATTATTTTAGTGCTGGGTCAGGACAAATGCCTAGGAGACTTTGTGCTAGCTACTTTTAATGAAGCTGAAGCCAAATACTTAAAATGCCTCTGTTTATAAATTATAAATGAAACATTATCCCTCCTTCCCCCAAGATGTAGGACTACAAATTGAATGTACAGCTTGTGTACATAGACATAATTCCCTTCAAGACTGTGTGCCTTGGAGTGCTGCTAAAACTCTTCTGTGTTCAGTTCTGTGTGTTTGCACAGCTGCTCAGCTTCCACTACTCCCCAGTAATCCCCTTTTTGGGACCACAAAGCTATGCCATAGTCACAGTCTAACTAGAACTATACTGTCCTTCCGTCCTCAGAGTGAGACACACCAAAATTATATTATCAAGTAGACCAGAGAACTACAGCTATGAAAAGAATACCAAGACCTTGGACTAAAGGTAAATAAAACTCCCTAAAGTTAAATAAAGACATCTGTATGACAACACAAGCAGCCTCGTGCTGCAGTCTGAGAGTCAGGTATAGCTCAGTACCTCATTCTCATCCCCTTGCACAACTAATACTTTGGTGACACTTTCTTCAAGAAGTAAAACCCAAGAAAAGTTCGATTTTCTTTAAATAATTAAAAAAGAGTATTAAAAAATTTTAACTTTCATGTAAATCCAGAAGTGGATTTGCATATAAGAAACATATAAATTATGATACAAAGTGCCTTCTCTGCAATGAGGGAGAGGTAGTATCAACAACAAATGCAGTGCATTTTCTGACTTACATAAATAAGTTAGATCTCAAGTATATGTATATTTTGTTAATCTTTGGGTTCTTATACTGAATTCATAATCTCTTCTGGCAGTTTTCATTAAGTCAGACTTGTACTTTTAGGTCAACAGCTGTTTTCAAGTTTAAGTTGCTGAGATAAAAAACTTGCTTTTTTAGTGTTACATGACCTATGAAAACCATCAGACAAACCCACCACCCCCTCTTCATCAAGTATTAAACAATATTAAAAAGTTGGAACTGTTGTCCATTTTGGAATACATAGTTCTGTTACAGAAGATTCTAACAAAGGGATTCACCACTGTTGAGCTCAAACACAGAAAATCCCTTTTTGTAAATGGAAGCCTTACCTGAGTAAGGAATCTAAGGCAACCCCCACAATGAAGATGCTCAAGTTTTTAAATACTAAACCATAAATAGAATAAATAACACAGTTAAATAAATAAATAGATGGATTTCTACAACTCAGCAGACTGCTCTTTCAGTAGGAGTGTGGGGTTGAGATCTTCCATTGCTGTTTTTGAGGTACTAACGTTAATGGTGGCCTCTGTGGGTTCAGGATGCAGGATGTGGAAGGCAGTGAAAGGACAGCCCTTCACATTGTTGCAGATGAGCTTCTGTAAGGAGGCAGTGTTGATAATGTCAAAGCCCACTGTGCCCCCAAATGTGCTGGGCTTCCAGTACTCGGGGGAGCAGATGGCATTGCCCATCAGTCCTTTCAGGGAGAACGGGGCTCCCATCTCCACCATGGTTTCTCCAAAGATGGCACCTGGCCGAGGCTTTTCCACCAGAAGGCCTGGGTACAGCTCCATAGCATCGATGTCTCCATAAAGCTCCTCCAGCTCAGCTGCCATTTCCTTTTCTCCTGTAACAAGTAAAAACCATCAATGCAAAAATCCCATTTTCCTCGCAAGACTTATCACACTCAAGTCCAGCAATAACACCTGAGGACTCTGGGAGCATTTTAAGCAAGTGGCCCTCATTTGCTGAGAAGGGTGAGAACTGTTACCTGTAAGTTCTTCAAAGGATCTGAATGGCTTCAGCATGAAGCGTTTCCTGTACTCGTTCAGGGACTGGTATCTCATCTGCCTGCTTTGGTCAATTGAAGCCTTTGCCACTTTCTGTACTGCAGCAGGAACATTCTTCCCACCAGCAACCTGTTTAACAAAGGTGAAAAGTAGTGAGCTCTTCTGGTAAGAGTCATGAGGAAGCTGTGACTTCATAGGCTGTGATTAAATAGCTTTATTCTATTCCCTCATCCCACCCCCACCTTATCCTTCTGTGGGTTCAGCAGCAACTCGAGTTAAGTACCTACCCTGCCAGCACTTTGCTTGGAGAAAGATTTCACCATATGGGAAAGGCCATGCTCCAGCATTATGGAGTTGTTGTAGAGGAACTGCTGGAAGGTGTACTCCTGGTCATGGATGTGGAAGGTGTCAGGCAGCAGCGGGTGCCAGTGGTACAGGGTGTTGAACTCAGCTGCGATCCGGTTCTGGTACTGGAAGCGCTGGTTGAACAGCAGCTCAGGGTCAAACTTCAGCTTGAAGTGGTATCCGCTCAAGTGCTGCACGTAGTCCTCAATAACAATCTTGATTGTCTCTCCTGTTGGACAAAGAAATGGGAGAGAATATTGGCACTGGGTCCCTCAGAAGCTTTAGGTGGTGGAGAAAACACCATTTCTGGATGGTTCTAAAAAAATACCAGAGTGATCAGGGCAACAAACGCTTCAACATTCTGTAATCTCTCCTAGAAAGTGATTCATATTTTATGTGATTAAGGGGTGGAACAGTATTTAAAATTCCAGGAGTTTTTGGCTGTGCTTCCTACAGCCTGCTTTCCCTCTCCCACCCTCCCAAGATACCCTCCCTTGCAGCCTCGACAGAAGAGCACACAGCAGTATCTACTCTGTGTCCAGTCTACAACACTCTCTAGGATAGAAGGAGGGGATAACAAGGAAAGTTGGTGTCTGAAAGCAAATCTCAGCTTCTGAGCTATTTCAAACAACTGTCTCGGTTTCAGCTTGGGCAAGGTCTTTTCAAACTGCGAGTACATCACCATTTACAAAGGATGAAATACCGCCGAGCAACTGACAAAAGAAATATGTAGCTACATGTTACATAACCTCCTGAACTTTACACTTAATCACAGCCTTTCTTTTAAAGCATCCCTGAACTGACCCAACTCTAGGAGAGAAATCTTAGATCTGAGGTCATGTAGCCTCACATCCTTTCTCAGAGAAAGGAACCTTTGCTTCCTGCCTTTTCACTGCTTTGAGTTTTGCTTCCCTTAGGTAAGGGAACCGAGGATCCCTTAGCTCAGTTCTCTTCAGCTCTGCCTGAGGTACAGAAGCTGTACCTCAGCACAACCCTGGTGAGAGGCTGTGAAGGCACCACTCACACACCGACTGACGCAACACCTCCGAGAGCAGGTCAGAGCTGTGCCACGGCACAAGTGCCCCTCACCTATCAGTATGAGTCTCGTGGTTTGGAAGAGCTGCTCGTCGTCCCACTCGGGGTGCTCCCGCTTGAGGATGTCGCAGACACGGTTGTGCTCCCGCAGCCAGATGGTGGCATACATCATCAGGCCTGGCACCAGCCCAAACACCTCCTGCCCCACAGAGAACTGCAGGTGCTCGGGGACGTGAGGGGGGTACAGCATCTCTGCCTGGGTGTCCTTCACCGTCGGGGGGTACATCTCTCCATCAATCATCTGCCGGGGAGGCACAGAGAACAAAACGTTGCAGCTCACGAGTCCTGTTGGAGTTAAGCTGTGCTAACTCCTAGTGCTGACTCTGGTCTTACCCCTTAGATCAACTACACTGATTTGGGGAATACATCATCCAATAAGCAGGGAGGAATTTTGAGGCGAGACATACCTGGTATTTCAGCTTTCCATCCTTTCGAAGTCTCAGCTTAAGTTGCCTCTCCAGAGTCTCTCCATAAATGTGGTTCAAGTCGACCTATAAAAGAAAAGCATTTGGAACATGAAGCCAACCTGCATTTTTTGCTATTTTAGGACAGGTCCCAGTTCTGTGGATGCCAATAGGAGTTCACCCCCTGGATGTTTACGTTTTAATTATATTATTGCTACCTTATAAGTATCAAGCACTGATAATTTGGCTTCATCTTAAATATTTCCTGGCAACTGGAGCCATCTCTGCTAAGGGGGGGGTTGTTAAATTGTCAATTTCAAAGGACTGTTTAAAGTGTCAGCAACTTTCTATTATGCAGACAGCTCTCTGTGTATACACACACAGTCTATAGCTTTGGTTTAGAGAAACAAATTACACTTACAGTGAAGAATTTTGTCTAAAGGCTGCCAGTTTTGTAGGTAAAGATCCTAAATCCAAGTCTGTTGCTGAAGGTCTTTTTAAACTAAGTCTATTAGCAGCACATAAGGTACTTCAGTGCTGGATACAGCTCTTTGGAACTGGTAAGAGTCCAGAGAAGTTTTGGATACTCACTAGATCTAACATGCCTAAGGTGAAAGCTGATTTTTGCACTGGGCAGATATTTTAAATGGAACCACTTGCACCAAGCATGCGGTTCTGACCCAGGAAGAGATGCTATGGAGTGCTGGAATCTGGCCTAAGGAGAAGTTCCAGAAGGGACAATGCCATGGGTTTGTGGCACACAGAGTGTGCACAGGTGTTTGTGTCCCCTGGCAACCTGCAGGATGCCATTCCAGCTGCTCAGTGGCTGCTGAACAGCCAGAGCTGCAGGTCCAGAGCTGTGACCGTACCCCGTGGCCAAGGCCTTTGGTGAAGCCGGGTCCCTTCTTGTGGTCTGTCTTGAAGAACTGGTGAGTGAAGTGTTGGGCAAAGAATGTGAACATCACATTTGTGCCTTGAGGGTCAGGAATAAACTTTCTCCGTAGCAAAAACTTCTCCACGATCAGCTTGGAGTCTGGGAGCTCCTTCTTGCCTGTGGGAGAAGGAAAGGGTGAGATATTCAAGACAACTCGTTATGCAATACGTAACTTTGTTCCTGAACAAAGGGTTTAAGACTTGTAATGTAATACAGCAGCATAAAAATAAATGGAATTATTTGCTTTTCTATGCTCACTTTCTGGATTCTATTAGGAACTTTTAAATTCCCTGCTTTTAGCACGTAACTCAATAAGGAAAACCAGCAGAATTATCTTTTTGGTCTTGACACATCGTGCCGAAAACATGGCTATTCTTAAACTCACCTACACTGAAAAAAAGTGTTACAGACAAGCAGGTCTCACAGGAATTTCTACTTATCTTATCCTCTTAGAAAATACCAAGAATGAACATGGTTTACTCCTTACCTTTAACACCCATTGGTGTTGGACAGTCAAGTCCTACTGGTGGAAGGGTTCTTGTGTAGTAAGAAAGATTGGAGTAAGCTTCCCAGCTTTTGTAGCTATAGTCACTGTTGTAAGTTGGTGGGCTGTCAATCAAGTGTGATCTTGCTGAAAGACAAATAAGTATTTGATTATTTTTCATTGTACATTTTAGTCTCAAAAAGTAAATCACAAAGCTGGATCTTTTCCATGCACTTGGCAGCTGTTATAAATTCCACACATATCAGCCACTGATGTTAAATAGCATTACAGTTGCTGAATAACAGGACTGCCTTATCAGCTGGATCCCACTATTAACATGAGAAGTTTGAAACAACGTTTATTCTAGCAAAACCCTGGGTTCTAGCAGAAATTACAGCAAACTGCACTTCAGCATGCTTCATACAGGTCTGTGCTATGCAGAAATCTTAAGTTACTTCTGACAGTTTTAAGATGAGGGCAAGAGAGAATTCCTACTTACACGTTAGCACGTATCTCATAATAGCATCACGCAGGAAGGGAATGTTGTTGATGATATTCCAGACTCCTTGGAAGTGGGTGAGGATGTAGTGGACAGTGTTTGGGGATGGTTTCAGTGTTAGCCTGAGCCACGTGAAGAATTCCGCTGCGAGCAACAAGGGCAAGGTCATTACAAAGTAGTTACTGAGAACAACCCGCTGTGCTGGAAGGGGATTGATCAACTGAACTCCTCTGAAGGGAGACTCCAGATACTTACGTGTGGTGCAGTTCTGCCCATAGAAGCCCGTCCTTGTGCAATCACACTGGTAGCGATCCTGTCCCACTGTCATGCAGATGCCTCTGTTCTGGCAGGGGTTGGAGCAGCAAGGGTTGGCTGGAAGGGAACCCAACGCTCCATTAACATCTTAGGCAGCCACAGCGCAATTCCCACCTCGCTAAGGGACTCTAGACACCCAAGGAGAGCGCCCAGGGGTTTAATGCTTAATCGGCAAGACATCCATCCATCCATCCATCCATCCATCCATCCATCCATCCATCCATCCATCCATCCATCCATCCATCCATCCATCCATCCATCCATCCATCCATCCATCCATCCATCCATCCATCCATCCATCCTCAGCAGCCTTCGGGCCGCCAAGTGCCAGCTTTTAAAAGCTCAGGAATTTGTCTCCGTTCGCCGCCAACAATAAACCCTCTCGGAAAGGCGGGGGGGGAAGGGAGCCATCCCTCCCGGGCCAACCTGTCCCCCGTACGCCAGAGAAACCACGAGAGAACAAGGAGCGCAAAAAGCATCAGCGGCTCCGGTGCGCGCTGTCAGGCGGAGCGCGGCTCCGGCCGGGACTCACCGGCGTGGCCGGCGGCCAGGAGCGCGGCCAGGAGCGCGCAGGGCAGCGGCAGCAGCGGCATGGC